>JAXDDW010000163.1:600000-863644 GCA_034670385.1 Hoplostethus mediterraneus | reverse complement strand
CCAATAACCACGTTTATGCATTTAGCAAAACACCTGTGGTAATAATGACTCGGTACTGTAGTCCCTTTTTTTTTTTTCCCCCCCGCAGACTAATGTGCCTTGATTCTCTCTCACTTATCACTCCTCGCAGCTGTAGTTATGGATGGAGGGGCACGACAGAGCCACCCTTGTAAGCGTTTGTGTGTAAAAGCCTCAGGTTTTTTATCACCCCACCCCCACCACCACCACCCCACCACCCCTAAAAAAAAAAAAAAAAAGCCCCGCTATTTTCCCCCCCGCAGGAAATGGCTGAATGACAAGGTATCCCGACATCCTGATTCATGGTGTGACACGTTCCGGGGGCCTGAAAAATGGAAAAATGATGAACAACGGGGACAGAAGAAAAAAAAAAAAAGAAAAAAAAAACCTGGAGGGAGCTGCCGAGTTGCCGAGGCGACGGGGACGGCCGTAAATCTGGGGCCCGGGACAGGGCGGGAGATGAGCCGTCTTGTGTGCAGAAGTAAGCACAGGAACTGCACCGGAGGGTTACTTTTGTGAGTGTGTGTGTGTGTGTGTGTGTGTGTATATAGGAGTGTGTAAGTATATTTACGTGTGTGTGTGGCTGTCACTGTACATATAGGTTTGTGTGCATAGGCAGCTGCAGAGGATGAGGAGGAGGCCACCTTTATTTAGCAAAGTGATTAGACCTCTCTGCTGCCGCTACGCTCCCTCCCCGAGTGGCTCCCGGGCTGCTGCCCCTGTGCTGGCTGGGCCTTGGAAGCCATCCAGAGGCTCTGTACGGCTCACTCTCATTAACTATTAACCAGCGACTCAGGCCTTAAATCATCCAGGTGGTCCCCAGCCTGCTGACCCTGCTGTGGATGGTGGAGGCAGCGGCGTAGCGGTGTTTCATCAGCGCTAGCCCACTGGAAGCCCTGCTGATTTAATGGGCTACAATTACACTGCTTCTGACACAATATACGGCAAACATTTATAGATTTCCCTCCCACTAACTCCACAGCCGGCAGCGTTGATACATTTTTTTTTTAATTTTTTTTTTTCGCCACCAAGCTGCTTGACAACCAGACCGGTCTTATGACTAAATTACATGTTGTGAATTCAGCTCCGCACTGACCTAGAGGCCAAAATGCATATGGTAAATGCTGCGTTACCTGAGGCTAGCATATCGTGTACACCTATGCATGTTACGCTAGACCACCTCAACATACACAACTCACCCCCCCCCTTCCCCTGCTGGAGAATGAGGACTGAAGGGAGATAGTTGTTCACTAGTTGTTTTAAAGAACCAACGTAATGAGGAACTAGCCGTCACGATGGAACCATATGGCTGGCCTGCTATTTATGTACATCTGGTCTGATTAAGTCAGGTCTGGAGGCCCAAGAGGACAGCAGCTAGTTGATGGTGACTGGAATGGGCTACTAGGACGCCACCGGGCCCAATCAAGCGCAACGGAAAAATTAGACAACAGTCCCTGGAGAACGCTGCCTTGTTTTCGTTCCTTTGTTAAAGAAGACATGCTAATGCGTATCTTACTATAAGTGGATCACAACTAAGATAGCGCACGGAGCGCCGGGTCTTCATCAATCATGCCGTCGATTCCTATTGATTCTGTCCAGACTCGTTATGACATCCTTGGAGCCGCCTCGCTTCCACGTGTGTCCTTGTGTTGGTGTTGTTAAGCACACACACACCCCCCCCCCCAAGAACCGCCAACACTGGTCTTGTGGTGTAACCAGCTTCGATTTGAAGGTCATCTCAGCGCAGCAATTCCTCCGGGGAGAGGTAGCAGATTGGAGTTTTATTTGGAGGGAGAAATAATCTTATTGGTTGAGTTAAACATCAGTGGGCGGAGCCAAAGAACCACAGTTTTTTTTCTGACTGAGTAATGCTATTGAACTGACTGAAAAAATGCAATCTAGTCATAGTAAGTTATGTAGGTTAGCTAGTTACCCTAGCTGACCTTCCAAGTTCAAACTAGCCAAACTAGCTTACAGCTATCTAGGTAAGCTAGTTAGCTAGCCTGCTGACCTTCCCACATCATGAACGCCATAGCATGAAGGAATGAATGAAAAAACATAACTGCTATTTATAATTTTATAATATTCCTTCTTTGCCATTCAAGTTTCAAAAACTGGTTCTTTAAGCTCCACCCATTGAGGATTAATTCAACCAATGAGATTATTTCTGCCTCAGAAATGTCTGCATAACCAAAGCTCCATTCTATAGTGAGATATTATTGTGTTGTATTATGTTTGGTTCTCGTGGCTCAGCTCTGGCACGGACGGACGTCGTGGAAAAGCCTTGGCGAGAGGTAATGATTCAGAGCAGGACGCAGTGGGAGGGAACCTTCTGGGTAAAACCAGCCTGTAGGAGTTGGCCTCTGGGCATGTAGGAGGCCTTTGTGCCAAACACAACGCCTGAATCCACCACGCCACCGCACAGAGTGACAAGAAGAGAGGGAGAGTTGAGATACCGGGCCTGTCCTCCTACTCCTTACTTCCTGAGACGAGTGTGCGCGCGAGGCTGTGTGTATGTATATGTGTGCTGTAAACAGAGCGCTCCTGTACATGTACGTGCATGTTGTATAATATTACTTTGAGGTTTGTTTGCGCTCTCCCTTCGTTTTTGTTTTTTCTTTCCCTATCTCCACTGTCCTCCCTCTCCTGCTTTTGTTTCGGTGGGCAGTGCGGATGTTTTGGGATTAGAGTGGTGCGGAGGCGACTACGGTGTTCTCCATGGCTCAGGCTCGGCCTTTGGACCGGGCATGGAGTGTGGGCCTGCTGACAGGCATGGGGCTGATGCACTTCACAGCCCCCCACCCCCCCCCACACACACACACATACACACACACCAGCACAAGTGGGCCGAACTTGGCCCTTTGATTTAGCACTGTGGGTAGCAGGAGGTAGAAGATAGGAATCCAAAAGGAATGGACAAAAAGGCCTGACTCGTCTACCGTTTCCTACCTCACAGGGTTTTGGCGGGGGGGGGGGGGGGGGGGCGGGGGGATGCTTGCATCTAAAATGAATCCTGTTACGTGTCATGATTCACGAGTGAGGCCGGGTAGGGTTTCCTGACAGCAGGGGTGATGCTGCTTCTAGAAGGGTAAGACCAATACCATTACCGATACCTTCGGATTGAGGCTGCCCATACCCAATATTTGACCATTACAAAACTTTCCCCCATAGTTTTGGAATATTTCGATATCGTACATTTTCTGCATTCATTCCGTTTCAGTATGTTCAAATATTGTAATCCATACGTTGTACTTTACATGTTCTAAATTGTTTAAATTGTCGGTTGCGTATGGATATGGAAAAACCCCTTCTCTTCCCTTCCCTCCCCTCTGACAGTAGACAGCCGGCCTGAACTGACAGCTTTAAAGGCTGAATATTAAAGGGGAGGAATTTCACTTTAATCTGATTACCCATCGGCTGGAATCACCACATGGGAAACTTCGCCAACCGGGGAGAGTGAGGGAAGAGGTAAAAATACATCTAGTGCACATATTTTGACAAATGCGATGATAAATGGAAGTTAACTGGTGGACGTGAAAAAAAAGAAAATGTAGGTATCGGTGCCCGGTGCTGTCTTTTGAGATGGAAAAAATGTTTTGAAGACGGTATTAATACTATCCATCACTTACATGTCATCATGACTCATGCATGAGCCATCAATCAGATTAGCTAAAAGATAGCTTTCGGATAGCTTCTATAATAATGTTTACTGATGGTGCTCCTGACAGAAAAAAAAGATATATTATTATATTGCTATGGCAAAGGTGAATAGGTGGATGGTATTTGAAAAAGTCAAGACCATATAGACCTATTTATCAGTTAACGTGAATACGATTTCAGCTCTCTTGCTCCGTAATTGATCAGCTGCCTTCAAATGGGGCAGAACATTAGGCTAACTGGCTAATTGATATTAGCAACTAAACTGCTAGCAAATATAGCTTACAGGAATATTACATACACAAATAGAAGCACTGCTGACACAACAATATTCTCATTTATTATAAAATGCTAGTATATGTAAGTATATGTTGTCCGTCTAAATCACTATATCACAGAAGCGAGAGGTAATGCTGCGTTCCATTCGATGTGGGAGATTCCTAGCTAGCAGGTCTAGCCATTCTAGCTCGGAAAAGCCATGGGGAAAAACATGGACACCATTGAGATTTTCCTTGTGCGAGGTAAGACACTGCACCCCATGCAACAGCTAATGTTACGTCAATTAGCAGCACTAGCTAGGTAGTATCGGATGTGTATAATCAAGTTGACAATTCAAATTGACACGTTTAACCATTTACTACGCGTGTTCAGGTCATGCAATAAAGAAAATCATCTTTCCGACATCTCAGGAACACAGAGCCGCCATGTGAACTCATCAACTCATCGCGGCGGTAAAAAGGACAAAGAAAAGTGCGTAAATAAAGTCTTAGTGTAGCTGATGTCAAGTGTGGAAAAAAAAAAGCCCTGTAATTGCTGCGGCGGCCTAACGACGAGTTAAGTTTGCATACAGTACCAGAGTCGGTGTGTTATGAAGACAGCTGTTTGTAGCAACAGCTGAGTGGGCAGGTGGTATTTTAGGCAGAAAACACTTTGAAACAGTTGACTGGTCGGAGTGAGGATGTCGCAGACGGGCAAGATATCAGCCTGTTCCGCAACTCATTAGTCAAGCTACAGAGACCAGCCAAACAGCTGTGGAACATTTTAATTCCAGCCCCAAATTAGTGGCTTGGACCTGAGCTGGTACTTCCAATGACCCCCCCCCCCCCCCCCCCAACTCCCCACCCCACCCCCTCGCCGTTTCCTCAGCCAACAAAACAAAAAAAAACACTCATATTTAACAAACACGACTATATGATGAATAATTCTTCCACCTCCCACCCCGCCCCCACTCCCCCACGCTGAGCTGCCCCCCCCTGGCTGCTTACAGCACCCAAGGCCATAGTGTTGATATTACTTACCCAAGTCTTAACAAGCTAATTAAGGAGGCTGTTTTTACAGTGCTCTTGCATTTTGTTTATTTGTGTATCACCGGCGCCCCACAAATTACACAGACCAAAGGCTTGTCTGAACTTTTAATCTAATCACGCCCACCGTGAGGCCACCCCCCACCCACCCCCCCGATTTCCTGGTGTCAGTTCGCCTTAATGAGGCCTGGTCTGAGCCGCGGCCATTACTGGAGCTCAGTAGTGGAACAGTAGCAGCGCACAGTGAGACAGGCTTGGTGTGCCGCCGCCACGGAGCCTAATCCCCGGTCGCTCCCTGCGGACCTGCAGCCATGAAAGCGAGTTGTAAAGCCTCCCCAGCTGTGCAGAACACGGATGACATTTGAAAACATATCTGGGCGGCAAATTAAGAGATGAATGCATTAAACGAAACACTTAAAGTACGGTTAAAAAAAAAAAAAAAAACGACTGCCAGGTGCAGAGAGAATGAACTAGCTTATTACACGTTTTTTCGTGTCACATACCCACTGGGGCGAAATGCTCGGTTCGGGCTATGGGACTGGGTTGCACAAACAGTATTACTAATATAATAGGCACATGAAGGTAGGAGCATTCACGATCGCTGATAACATTATGGTTTAATGCCACTTACATTTTATATATCGACTAACTATTTTGCCTTGGACACTAGCATGCCAATTAGCACAACAACGGCGTGGAGACGGTCCCTACACTATTTCATTTCCCATGTAAGTTTCATTCATTCAAATTCGGAGAGAATTTAGTGCACTTTTCCCCCCCCCATTTCCAATTTGGAGTGCTTTGAATTCTGCTCAGTGCGCCCGTTTCTGTGTCATCAGCCCACTCAGAGCCTGAATAATTCATAACAATATTTATTAGCACTCTGAGGTACAATTAGATGAATTGGGATTAAGAATTGGTTTGTCTGTGGAAGAGAAAGTAGAACAGCTCTGCCGATGGATTTGGGCAGGCGTAGCTCTCAAACATTATCAAAATAAAGCCAAGCGGATTAATTCCCTTTCTCTGCTATTTCTTTTTTCTTCAAGAAAGTCTTTTATATTCCATCTACAAGGGTATACGTTAATGTTAATACAATGGGAGGGTAGGGGCCTCAATCCTATTCAATTACAATTCTATGGGTAACAATACCATTTTATCACAATTCTTCATGTACTGATGTAGTTTTTATTTGATAGGCTACACTTTTTTTAAAAAATTTTTTTATAGGGATGTAATCAGTTATTAGCAGTTACACAGCTCCACTTTTTAAAGGCATATCTTGAATCACACTTTTGGAGGGGGTCTAAGTATCATTTCCACTGTTGGGATCTTCTGCACAGAAATAGCATGCTGAGAAATACAGTAGGTGGTTTAGTTAGTGAAAAGCATGAGGAGCAAGATGAGGGAAGGTGCGTGTCCAGGGGGGGGTTAGGGGTCAAGGAAGTAATGCATGCTTATTGAATCGATTTTAAGACTACACAAAAAAAAAAAAAAATCAATTCAAAAATCAGGACGTATGGAATCTTGATTTTTACATGTATTGATCCCCCGCCCCCTGCCACCCCTGATGTAATACTAAGAACAGCAGTGAGAAAAATAAAGAAATCCATACTGTGGCTCTCTGATTACCTGAGTCAATGCATCCTCGGCTCACGCTGCACAGTCCACATCTCCCGAGTAATTCCCAACTGGAACGGATTCTAAAAATACAATGTTGTGGGGCGAGGGGCGGGAATTAAGAATTTAAGAATTACAGCTTAGACTCTAAACTCATTATCTCGGGGCACACAATTGGAAAATGAAGCCGTGACAAAGCTAATCTTGCTGTAAGGGAGAGAGAGGATTGGAGGTTTCTATGAAAAATGTTGACCTTAACGCATGACCCATCTATTCAGCTCAATTGTTGTTTTTTTTCCCTTCCCTTCCCTTTTTCCCTCATCCCCAATTAAAGGAGCTTTCCGTCTGCCCATCTCTGTAATGGATGAAGCCAGCGGTTCTTGAACTCGGCGTTAATTAAACATAAGTGCACTTCTCACTATAACTTATGACGGGTTCGCAAGTCCCCTCCTTTTTCCAGATAATACCCATAACTCCTCTGAGTCATCGCGCCTCGCTCACCCGTCATCACAAACAGTAATCTCAACAAAAAAAAAACGTTTTCAGGATGTACCTGGAAGCTGTTATGCAACGCTCAGACCTGAAAGGGTGTGTGTGTGTGTGTGTGTGTGTGTGTGTGCAGGCAACAAGCTGACTGCGCTGTCAATTAAAAACCCTCTCCCACACCTTGGGAGTTCAACTCATTAGGATTCATACAAAGCTAACTTTTATCTGTTATTCAAGAAATTTCAGGGATTAACCTGTGGGTGTGTGTGTGTGTGTGTGTGCGTGCGTGCATACAAAATATGACTGCATCGGCAAGTGTGCAGCCACGTGTGTGTGTGTGTGTGTGTATGTGCATGCAGTGTCTGTGAAATTAGCTTTCTGGCTCACCTGACAAGAGCTGGCAAACTAAAATAATTACCTGAAAAGAATAATTTTTACCATCCAAAATAATTAATACGGAATTAAAAAAAAAAAATGTCAGCCTAAACATTTCCAACGCTATTTCGTGTCTATGTGAGCGACCGCAAAAAGTGTGCTCCGTTCAGGTGGAAATCCCAGAGGCGGGAGAGGTTGTTTTTTTTTGCGGGCCATGGAAGCACAAGCCTCTTTGTTATCAATGGAACAGTGGTGGGTAAACACGAGATAAAGAGGCTGAGTGAGACACTGCCATGTCTGTTTTCCCATCTTGTCAGTTAGAACGGCTCGAGCCATTAAGGCAGTTACCCACGACATGCTGACAACATGTTCGGATGCCACCTGGACCCAGATGTGCCTCAGCGGTGGGTAAATGGGGGAGAATGATGGAGAGGAAGTTTAGGGGCCATGTCGGCGCCAGCATATGCCCCAACCTGTACGTCCTATTACTCTTCCTGCGGTACGAGGCCGCCCGACTCCCGGCGAGAGAGAGACGGAGACAATAAGCCATTGTTATCCTCCATAAAGAGGAGACAAAAAAAAAAAACCGCGAAACAAACAAACAAAAAAAAAAACACAACAGTGTATTTTCCCCACTGCGTTGTCTCTTGATGCGGAGCTGCCCTTTTCCCACGCGCTGTGAATAGCCGCGGTTTTCACACGGCGTCTAACGTTTCAATGAAAACGATCGCTTGGGGAGGGAGAGTTTTTTTGTTTGCCCGGACAATCGGTCAGGTCTGCGGCGGTAGTAGACCGGGGAGATCGGGATCGTAAGGACAGTGGAGGGGGTGGGCGACGACGAGCACGGAAAGACAACAAAAGCGCCGCCATCCCATCTGCGGCCTTGTGAATAAAAAACATACCAAAAAAAACCAAAAACAATGGAGGACGAGCCCGAGCGCCACATCCGACCGAATCGCCTCCAGTACCCGACTGTATGTCGCTCGGTCTCGTCTATGCATGTCACGCCAGCCTCCCCCTTCTCCCCCTTCTGCCCGTCTCTCTCTCTGGGTATTAAGCGGAAGGGTATCAAGCAATTACAGACCAAGGTCTCCGCTCAGTGGGGGATTCTTTCATCCCATAAAGTTTTACTACAAAGACTGATGGTGACCTTCACAGGGTCAGAGAATAAGACTCTTTATGGAGCCTTCGCCAAAGATTTACTGTAATAACACGATGTAGATATTACTGTTGATAGAGAGGAGGCTCGTCGATAAGGCCGCGAGACGCTTCCCGGTTTAAAACTGTTTATTCTGTCTTCGATGTGAGCGGCGTTCAACTAATTCTCTCTCTCGGAACCAAACTAACTCCCTCTCACACAAAAACCCTGCAAAAAAAAAAGCAAAACGTCACTTTTCCGAACAATGGATGGAGCAAAAGCGGAGCCATAGAAAAAGCAGGGCCTCTGCACAAGCCGCATTTGTAAGAGCACGGAAGCAATTACTGGTGATTCATGTATATATAGTGCTTGAAGGACTTATTTGTAATAGTTTATCGAGCGAGCCGTAATACAAACACATCCTCAAATTAAAGCGATGAGGATAGAATGAAACCCCGCCCCCCCCCCCCCCCCCCCCCACCAAAAAAAACCCCCACAATGCCAGTTGAGGTGCGAGCCTCTCTATATCGTCTCCTCGGTGTTGTTCATGTCACCGGGAGGGACGGAGCCCCGTGCGACTGCCGTGACGCTCTTTGCACTTAAAAAAGGGTTAGAGCACAAATCAATCACCCGAGTCTGACAAATGAAAAGTATCACAAACTTGGACTTTTAATCTGCCAAACAATCTGGGCTAGGTCACCTCTCTGATTTGAGGAAGATTTTCTCACTTTTCCAATCTGCCCCCACAGGCGATCTTCATCTCCCCCCCCTCCCCCCCCCTTCCCTCCCTACCGCCACCGCACCACAAGGTAGGGCCAGTAGGGGCTTGTTTCCCAGCGCAAGGCCACCCGGGGGAAATGTAATTCCCTGCCTCTGGTCGGTCAGGGGAGTGAGGACATGGAGGAGGAGGAGGAGGAGAGAGAGACGCCGCCTGGCTCCCTGATTAGGAGCAGAGGCTACGACTGGCTTGTTGCCGCCGTGGTTTCATTCACACGCCGGCGCGCATGTTTAAGGTGATCGGGGAGGATGCCGCAGTGCTCCCGCTGCGCTACATAAAGCAAAACAAATGACCAGCTGTGTATAGATGTGGGGGGGTGGGGTTCAAATGCTTGCTAGCCCCCCCCCCACCACCACCACCACAACTTCCACCCCCATCCCAGCCACCCTCTCCTCTGCGCTCGCCCGCTGGACATTCACTAGGTGAGGTGGAGAGAAGGGAACCCCCCCCCCCCCTCCACCACCACCACCACCACTCTGTTCATTACTCACAGGAGTCCTGGTGTTTTCAAACCCCCAATCCACACGAGGACTTTTGAGCAGCGCAGCCGGAGACCGCCATTAGCGGGAGACATATTGCGGATGTGGGCTTCCACCTCTAGGCTACGGTGTTGCCCACACTCCCCCCTGCTGCACCCTTCCCACTTAACAAATGATTCTTGACTCCCCTCCCCTCCAAACCTCCATCTTTTCCATGACCTACTATGTTTTTGTTTCCCCCCCCTCCCCCCATCTCACCCCCTGTCCTCATAGCAGCCTTTCCTGTAAGTAAGTGTGTGTCTCCGGACGCCGATTCCTCAGCGAGCGTCCCGCCGATTAATCCTGCGGATTCCTTTTTAATATCCGATGCTGCCAATACATTTTAATGCGGCCTGAGATCTGTGGGAGAGACCTGTCCTTAAAACTCCCTCTCCCCCTGGGCTTAAAGGAACGGCTGTCCTCTCTCGGCGTAATTGAAAAAGATGGATCTCGCCGAGTGTTTCACCAACGCAGCGGGGAGGAATTGGATTGGGAAATGTGTTCCGTATCATATTGCTATGTATGTGTGCGCCAGAGGCTCGCAGACAGTTGGTGAGAGCAAACGTGTTCCACTGCCCATATTGAAAGGCAGCAAAACAGAGGAGGGAGGCATTTGCAATTTTATTGCTACTTTAATGGGTTTCTCTATCATTCAGGAATTGCACTTTCTAATGCATAGGGCCCATAAATACAAGGTTCAATGGACAGCCGCTCTGCTCCAGTCATCATTCATACATTCAGACAAATTAGAAGAGAAGGTTGAATAAAATATGCTGTCCGTTTTCCCGAAGCGAGGCCGTGGGAACGCGCTCGTGCGTGCCATCTAATCGGGGCGGCTCGCTCTCCCAAACACAATATCTAAAACACCGCCGTCTCGCGCCCAGCTACACCTACACGCGCGTATCTGCAAACACCGGCCGATTTGTAATATCAACCAAATAGCGTTGAGTGATTACGAACTGTCACGGGTGAAAATTGGAACAGCTGCTACTTCATCTTTTTTTTTTTTTTTTTTTTTTTTTCCCCCTTGTAAAGCGAAGGAGCGAAACATGACCCGCGGTGGCACGGGCACTAAATCATCAGGTGGTGATACAGCAATATTTTGGTTAATACGACATAAGGGCTCGCTAATGACAGGCTGCATTTGCAGAAATAAAAAAAAAACTTTCAGTTCAGTTTGGAGAGAGAGAGAGAGAGAGAGAGAGAGATTCTCAGTGACGGGCTCACACTGGGGCAGTTACTGGAGAGGAATAAGATTAATAACTGCATATTTTTGGTGTCGCATGTGTCATTTTTCATTTCGGTGATAATCGCAGAGTAAGTGTAAGGCAAAGAAACACGCACGCGGTTGCAGTTTCTTTTCCTGATTCGCCAGGCTTTTTTTTGCACGTGTGTCGATGTGATGATGGTGTTTTACGGGGAGCTGATTATCACTTGCAGGGCGCAATAAAAAACGTTTCCAAGACGGATGAGGAGGAGGCCTGGGCGGTGGGCTCGCGGCATCCTCCACAATATCAGCAGCGATGGAACTCGCGACTCGTCTCAGCCAGGAGCGAGAGCAAGCTCCATAATCATTTCCTCTTGGCTTCGCTTAGTTCAGTCACCACCACCTCCTCTACCTTGTGGGAAAAATAACTTACTTTCTGGCACGTAAGCAAGTCTAAATTTAAGCGCAGGTCTTTAGCCAGCGACTAAAAGTAGCAAGCAGACAATTAGCGGCTGATGGGTGCCAGAGTCCGACGCTTCGAGAGTGACAGTCGGGAGTGAGGAGAGGATCTCTTACCTGTGGACTGGCCAGGAGAAAACCTCCACAACACCCCCTCCCCCCCCCCGTCTCACTCTTGCCTTTCAAGTCTAAACTGTTTTCATAAACCAGAGCTCTATGGCCAGCCAACTGGAAGGAAGAGGGACGCGAGGAAGGGGGAAAAAAATCAAGACGTGGTGATAAAAGAGAAAAAGATCAAGTGTGGATAAAAGAGCTTAGCTTATCCCTCTGACTAAAATCGAGTGACAGCCAAAGACTAGAGGATATGAGAAGGGAAGGGCTAGAAGACACAAGATGACTCCGTTCTGATAAAAAAAAAAGAAAAATCCCAATGGAGGAAATGGAGCATTATAAGATGGATGGCAATTTGAACCATTCCAAATGGATGGCCTAAATCGAAAGACTTGCGCTGCAACCGCTGCATACAAAAACGCATTATGAAATCAGGTCATTTTAGATGTTGCGGCAACGAGCAACGACGTCGGGGAGATAACATGACCAAACGAAATCCACCAGAAGTGGCACGCGCACGCCGTCTCAAACTCACTTTGATCTGACTTCTCCAGCGTGAGATACGGTGCGATTCGTGCAAAGGGATACACAATGGCGCGCATTTGTTATAAAAATCTGTCAATCAAAAAAGTTGTGTTGTGTATATTCCTTACGGCCCCCAGATTTTGATTTGATACCACCGCGGATGCAATAAGAAACGAGGTTGTATAAACAGCGCGGTAGTGTTGCACAGCGGCTATAAACAGAAAGGGCCGCTGATACCGAATCGCGCCGCTTCCTCCCAATGTGCTGCATAATGTAAAAAAACCCAAGTACACCACTACAGCACCGGCTATCATTAAACAGTAAACGTGTCACGGGGAGGGCTGGAAATTGAGTGCATCTAATCAGGGCAAAGGAAAGGAGTCCCTTCCTCCAGCCTCCCAGAGGAGGCAGCTGTGCCCGGGCCCTCCACCACTTGTTCATTAATTACTGTGAATTAATGCTTTTCTGCCACCGAGAATAAATAAAAAGATGGCGGTGAGGCCTCGCTAATCAAGAGTGGCTTTTATTAAATACTGGGAAAAATGTCAGCTTGGGTTCGCGGCGCAATTGGAAGCGAGCGATCTGATTCTGGCGCCGCTCCAATCAAACGTCGGCGTCCGCGCGGCCGGGGCTAAATTGCCCGGCACCTGTGCGCAAGATGTATTGTCTTTGTACGGGGCATCAGGGGTGGTGCAGGTGAAGCGGGGGGGGGGGGGGGGGGGGCAGTGGTTTGTAGCCAGGGCCAACCTTTAGTGAGGCTCTTTGCTAGTTCAGCCTCATCAAATATGACTAGTGACTGCCAGCCCTTTTAATGTTTCACTGTAATGTTTCTCAGAGGAGCGCTTTATTTTGGCCTGTGTTGTCCCTCTCCGCCTAACCGGGGGGGGTGGGGCGGGGGCACTGACTTTTTTTTTCCCGTTAACCTGAGGTTGATTATGGTTGCACCGGAAAATAATCAGCTACTGTATGGAAGATGACTTGCATTCTCCCAATGTCAAAGTGGAAAGATTCTGCAGCTGACACTAAAAGGAGCTACGTGTAGCATTTTAGCATTGTCCAATGAATTGTGATCTCTTTGTATAGTTACAAAAAAGTACAAAATGAGACCCTGTTCAAAAAGACTTTCCTCACGTGGTATTGCTAGTGCTTCTCAAAATGAAGACTTTTCCCATAACACCCATCGCTTCCTGGCGCAAAGAGATGCTACTTTCACATCGTCTTTCTTGTGTGTTGTTTTGTCCTCAATGACTGGCGCAATATCTGGCGGTCCGAGCGCCATTCCAAACACAACCAGGACTGAGGACGGATAAATACTGCAGTGCGATAGTCTACGTTATAGAGCTGGCTGGAAAAAGATGAGCGCGCCGGTCGACCTCAAACTGTAAGGACGCTTCTCTGCGCTCGCGCTCTTGACGTCAACTTGGGAAGATGGTATCAACTTGGAAGAACAGCCTCCTCTTCCTGTTTTGTGCCCTGATGCAATCCAGCCAGGTTTCCAGCAAAAGTCCGACCTGATGACACAATGCAGGTGATTCAAAAGGGACAGGGTCCGCAAAACTTTTTCATTTTTTTTCTCGCGACTGCATCCAGTATCGGTTTGAGAGACTGTTAACAACTTTGACTCTCTGACATAAAATCACATAGATTGTTGTCATAAAGTTATGTTTGAATATAAAAAAAACCTGCACTGCGGCAGCCATCTTTGTTTTGGCGGATTCATAGGAAGTCCGGCCAATGACAATAGTTTCCTTGCGAAAGGTGGCATACGATGCCGCCCCCAGGTCCCACTAGTTTACAGGACGTCAAGTTGCAAGCTGCACCCCTGAGAAAACGCTGACAGAAATCCCAGGATTCATAGCTCTGAAACTTTGTGAAGACAGTGCCGTAACTTTACATGGAAAAGTTTTGGGGATTTCATTACATGTAACCATTAATTAGACTCATACAAATATTAAGTTACAGTTATTGAAACTGGAATTACAAAGACAGATTTTTGTATTTCAAGTTTGCAAAAATGTCCATACGACCAAGGAACCTCAGATTTGAGTACAAATGGCCGCAAAGATTCAAAACTGAGCTTCAAGTTAGCTTCCAAGTTGTGGCGTGGATTTCATTCCACACACCTAACACACAAAATAATTGTAGGGCTACTATAAAAACACCTGGGAAGTGTGTGTGTGTGTGTGTGTGTGTGTGTGTGAAAGTGAAAGCAGTCACAGAGGACATACCAGGAAGACCAGAGGACGAGGTAATCTTGGACGTCAATCTGTTCGACAAAAGCTGGATAAAGTGTTGACTATGTACCATCTAATTGACAAACTGTTCTCACCCGAGCCAGTAGGAGCCGTCGAGGCTGCCAAGATACCGGGTCCTCTTTGCCAACATGTAGCGAATACTTAAAAAAAAAAAAAAAAAGTATTTCAGTCCAGTGAATGTTGAACACATTCGCCGTCGGCCAAAACCATATTGTGAATCACAAACTTCATGCATTATGTCTGGAATTGCGTGGCATGGATCTTGGAGCGTGGCAATACTTTTTTGGCTTCATGGGAAACCACTGCGGAGAATCAGCCCTCGTGATATTGTCTGTTGACGGACAGCTCTCGGCTGACTCCATCTTTAAAACCTTTACGGGGGAGAAATGTAAACAAACTAATAAGATAGGGAGAAAAATCACTTTGAAGTAGCCTTGGTTACTTGGACAGTTTGCCGGGCCGGTAGTAAATTGCTTAAAGCTCACCGCAAACAAAGCATTATGCAAAATGCATGCAATTAATCATTGAGAGGGCGGTTCATATTTTTTATGATTATTAATGGCCTTTGCCATGCTGTGGGGTCATCTCACCCCTCTGAAATATTTACATCATAAACAGCATGAATTATGGGGGTTGTGGGAAGGGCGCCGCTTTAAAATACAGTTTCCTTTATTTTCATCAGCCGGGGCGGTCAGAGAACTAGCCATCCGCAGAGCTCTGCATGGAAATGAGACGCTCCCTCCGGTCACGTGATCGCCTGAAGGACGCCGTCGGGATTCAGACCTCCCGTCGGTCGGCCACTGTTGGTTCGGAGGAAGGAGGAAAGTTGCTCCCGGGCTCCGTTAGCCACAGTAGGGGATCGCTATGACGAACGCTGACATGTTGAAAGTGATTGAGATGTAATTCTTGATAGGAGTAGTGTGGTATTGAAGCTCCAGGGATAATAATAATGAAAAAAAAGGCGGTATGCGTGGTTTCCTCTCCCATCACTGGTCCCTTCTGACCTTCTGAGGAATAATATTCCACGTTTCCATCGAAGAGCGAGGTTTGAATCTCTGGCGTGCCGGTGCCATTTTTGTTTTTTTGAATCCGCTTTAATCTGCCGGGGGTTAGTTTCACAGTCTAACCATGTTGAATTGTGATCAGTAAATCAATATCATCCCAACAGTGGAGAGAACGTTAGTTTACTCAACACCCGAATCGTAGATTTAGAAGGTTTATGTCTTGTGTGTACCTAGCATTTTGTAATCTCTCTGTGTTTTATCAGGTTACATAGGGAATACCACAATAGGACGCAAACATTTACCGAATGTCTGTATACACTTTTTACCCCATTAAAGGTTTTGTCCGCCTGTGTCCAAAAGGGAATGGAATTTAATTTGCCTGGAGTCTGTACAATATGAATCAGATGAGTTAAACCTATTCCCTCAATTCTTCTTTTGTTCCATTCTATTGCCTTTTGAAGGCCCTGCGAATGCTGCTGCTGTCTGCTTTGCCGCAGCCAGTTTTGAGAGAAGGGAAATCGTCCTTGGAACGGATCATCAGGAGAGACGGAGAGAGCGAGGATGCCTCCACCTCCTGTTGTTTGTCCGGGATGCCAAGCTCACGCGCAGCATGCCAGGCCCCATGCGGGCGCCCAGGCCGGCCGGAAAAGACAGAGCTCTTGGACGACTCGGGTCCGGGCCGAGCCAACGCGGCGCCCGTGCCAGGCGGAGCAACTGTGGCCAGCGTCTGCTAGTGCATCGCTCCCCTTTACCCGTCGGCACACACGGCAGACCTCAGGGGGAAAGGATGCGACCATCGGGGGACCGCTAGTCCATCCGGGCTTTGCCGGAGGACAGATCCACATGTGGTGGTGAGTGGGAGGTTGCGGCTGCTAATAGAACGAGTGGCCCCGGCATCTTGTTTCGGCGTCCCTCATCCCTGTTTAACACTGATGTCTAATTTAAGGCCTACTGCTTTTAAAGGGGCCGCATGTTGCATTTTTAAACACCGATGTATCTTTGTCAAATTAGCTGTGATACCTGGGTGTGATTACCGTAAACAAACGAGACTGTAGTGTATTTTGTGTACTAACAAAACTTATGATTAAGTATTAAAGATTAACTTCTATATGTCAAGGTAATTATCAATATATTCATATTGAGATAATATTAATATTGGGAGAATATTAATATCACTGTATTCATATTGGGGAAATATTAGGTCAAGATGAAAACAAGTTGTATAACCAGTATAACCAGTGATTGCGTAATTATGTGCAGACGTGCATAGCCGGAGACAACTGGGCGCTCTATTGCACGCCAGTGGTATTGTTAAATTAAGACATTTCCCATAAACTTGGGCAAAAAATGTAAAATGTAAAACGTCAAGGTTGGTTGAGTCTGCCAATCCTCTCAGCAACGATCTTGTTTGTTTACAGTAATTACACTTACGTCTCAACATTAATGTGTTAATGATTTATTAAGTGCTGGGGACCGCTGAGCACCTCTATGAAGGGGATATTAGGGGAATTAGGGTCTGCGCTCCCCGGGCCTCCAGAGTCCTGCATAAGGGAAATACAGTGTGCCTTCATACACCAGGCGGTACGGTAGAAGTCACAAGCATGAGCAGCTCACGGTTGGTGTCGGTGCGTTCACAGACCAGGAAGGAAGGAATTTACTAATTGTATTGGCTCAAGTCAATGATTCTCAGTTACAGCACCGCCGTGGTGTCACTCACTCCAGTCGTGCACATCCCACATTTCCTTTAACATGACTTTAAACACCCTTTAAACACTAGACTACAAAATAAAGCGACTCAAATTTTATCAAGTTAAAACATTTGCACGTGAGACCTACTGTGACACGAAAATGTAAAGTTTTTGAGAGCTACAACACACAGGGGTAAACCTGTCCAGTCACAAATAAGATCAACGTCTCGCTGTGCACCTGGTATTTCCGAACTGGGGTACATTCACCCCCAGAGGTATATGTAGAAAGCTATAGGGGACAAACACGAAGAGCCTTACTTGGGCATGAAATTAAGAGAAATGAAAGTGAGCAGCTCGGGAATCCTGTGATTATTATTCCTTATGACTATGTGTGTGTTGTTTACTCGCGATGACTTTAAAATCCGCATCATTTATATTTCCAGCATGTCGTCTATCTGGCGGATTTTTTTTTTTGAGAACACTGCAATTCTGTGCTGGGAGGAATCTCGGAGGATGTGCGAGACATGAGAACTAGCTACTTATTTTGCTGCTTCTGTCCTGAATTAGTGGGATTTTGCAGAGGAATCCTGATGAGCAGGGTTAACAGTTCTTGTACACAATCACTCTATCTGCAGCTGGTTGATGTGACTGATCATTTGAGCAGGAGTTACAATAATCTCAGCTGTGACCTGCATGAATCAGCATGACTGATTGAGAAGTCCAAAAAAGGGTCTGTGAAGCAACTGGGGGGGGGGGGAAAAACGCGGCGCAGTCAGCTGTTGCAGAGGGTGAAAGAAAAATAGCTTTTATTGTGGTTTACACACATACGAGTGTTTAACTTGTTTGAGTCTGTTATTTTTTTTGCGCTTTCATACAGACGCGCTGCCAGTCAGATAAAAGGCCTTTTGTTACGAAAACAGTGACACTACATCTGAAGCGGATCGAGTTGCCACGCTGCTTTTGAGTGATACTACTACTGTGGCATCGTGTTTCACATGGATTCGTTTTACAAAGGCAGTGAGTATTATTTTTTTATCGATTGCCCTTTCTTTATAAACAAAGATGATATATAGGCCTAGTAATATGTGGATTCAATTACGTGCCCTTAAAATAAGGCAGATCAATAAGAAAAAAAGTAATTTAGTCCAATTCGGTCCAATCTGTCGGAGGGATCGCGGGCCCGCCGTGCCCCGAGTTACCCAGGTAGGTGAAATGTCACAGGCGGCCCCCACCTTGCTATAGACGCCGACTATTTCAACATTTTTCATCATTTTCTTCTATATTATTAATGCAACGCTGAAAGTTTGTAGAGTTTACCAAGTTGACAGAAAACCACTGATGCCGCAGTGATGTTCTATCATTTCACAGACAGTTGCAGCTGTTGATGAAACCCTCACATCATCATGTTCCAAGTGTGGGAGGACTGAAATTAACATAACGGAAGAGCAAAAACAGATTTTCTGCCGCGTTTCGACACACACTAACCAGGTGTGTATGAATGCGGCGAGTACGAGGCGGTCCCCCCTCCCTCATCAGTGGAACCAAACCAAATGCTGTGGCTCTCATTTGGGGCATTTGTTTGCCTGTGTGAGAAATAATGGCGGCAGAAGCAGGTGGAATATTGCTTCAGCAGCTAACCCATATGGATCAAAGCGCCGCTTGCCAAGTCCAAACTCCACTTTTACAAGCACATCTGGAGCAGAATCTCCATATTAATTGCCAGTTAATGTGTTTACACACAACAAGAATTAATCCCAGAGAGAAGTCGGCTGACCCGGGTCACGCGGTCAGCGGGAGGGTTGGACTCTGGGGCTGGAAGGCAGTGGGAGGCGGATCCAGCCAAATGTGTGCACCAAAGCAAATAACTTCATGAACTAAACACGGCTACCGTTACCGTTGCCTCTCTTTAAGTGTTTTCCGATGGTTGCAAACAACTGAACGGCGGCAAAGTTGAGGGAGGGATTTATGAGGTTGTGATTGGACGCGGTTTGGTTTTCAAGGGTTCGATCGCCTACTCCCATCGATGCGCCTTACATTTTGGGCTCTCCGAGTTGATTATGTCAACTTCAGCTGATCCGTGCAGACAAGCAACAGCAATCAAAATGGAGAAAAAAGAGAAGTTGAGTTTAGTTGTCGTTCTTTGTACAATCAAACCATGACAGAAGAAAATAGCACTGCATGGAGGGAACTAAGCCCTTAGTTTTGTTTCATTTTCTGATCACCTTCAACTAAAACCCCCTTAGGACACAACAGAGAGAGAAAGGATTCTTGAGACTTCATGAGATCAATGTGAAGACGTTAACATGTGACATGTAATGATAATCACCTCCGACTTCAATAGGAAAGTACAACCGTATCGAGTTTTCTTTGAGATCTTTCTCTAATCTCATGGTTTCAGATTCAGGAAAGTTAAATGAGACTTATTTCAGATCATTTTGGAGATCCGTTGTTTTGATCAGTGAGATCAACATGAAGCTTTTATGTGGTTGGTTCTCTTGAGTTGAATTTGAGGAAGAGGAGAAAATGCCTTCAGTCTCATCTTAGTGTTTAAAAGAGCTCAACTGTGTCTAGGAGACACAAAAGGTAGAAATATGAGGTCTCTTCTTGGATTTTGCTTTCTATGGGGATCCTTGCAGCCTTTGAGCTCTCTCTCTTATGCTAGTTGAGAAAGTGGCATTAGGCACCGTTGCCTACCAACTCTCTGGATATGCACAGACAACTATATTTAACACTCCCTCCTTGGCAAAAATAAAGAAAGAACTCAAATAAAATGCATTTACTTTTCAGCCTCTCGTCCTATTATGAAAGCCCTTTTTATTTTTTTAGGTCAGTGCTCACCCCATAGAGGCTAATTCCAGATGATATTAACAGCAGAGTCAGACAGCACCTGAGACTTCCTCCCTCCTCGTCCTGGAGATAGCCCCCCCCCCCTCTCTCTCAGGGGTTCAGATTAGAGGGACCTCCTCGTGAGAGATTTACTGTATGGAGATAATTATGGGGAAAGGCGACATCTCGCTTAGGCCTAATGAGGAAGATAAGAGCTCTCCAGCGGTTGTTCAAGCAGCACCCTCCTCCTCCTCCCAACCTGTCACGGTATGGGCCTTCTAGTGGTCGCAGGCAATCCGATGGAAACAACAGTCACACTGAGGGTATGGCTGAGGCGAGTGCACACGCTTGGCGGTACACAAACACACGTAAACATACATGCACAAACATATGCCCGCAAACGGAACGGACTGACAGCGGTGCGCGACAACAAAGCGTTGCCTCATACCTCTCCCGTTTCATAAATCAACCACCTGGCCGATTAAGGGGGTAGAAATGAGTGAAGAAAATCAGAAATGTGTGCTCTTGTTTATTGCTTTAGAGAGTTAGCTGGCGAGGAGGCAGCCATCGTGTGATGATGAGAGTGGCCCCTCTGGAGACCTGCGTTCACACACTGGCAGAGGAGCTAATACAGACTTTCATTAGGATGCACACTTCAACACACTGTCATAGTATTTACAGTCTCACACTGGGGAAACAAATAAACTGCATGATTAACAAGTTTTCCTGATGCCTGGCGCTTCGCTGTGCGGCGCATCGGAGTGCCACCTCGCCGACTTAATGATTCTTAATGGTTTCTTAATGACTTCTTAATGACTTCATCAGGAAGATCCTGCAACAGCACATTCTGACAAGCGGGGGCCTCCCCTTGAGACCTCGGATCACACCGCAGTACCCCACCTACCCCCACTTCAGTTTCTGCTCAAATACCACGCACTTTAAATCTGCTTATCTCAGACAGCATCTTAGACTCGGATGACATAAGCGTTTGATCCGCGGTTAACTACGGGGGATGCGTGATGTAATGCGATGTGAAGGCGCGCGAGCAGGATGGGCGGAAACTCTGTACTGAAAGGCAAACGGGGATGTCCACCTAGGGTTTGCGAGCGATTCCGGTCGCATTCCGACTGATCTCAGAACATCAGAGTGACATCTAGCGTCGCGTAGCCAGAATTCAACTCGGATATCGAGGAAAGCGCATCCAGCAGTAAGATATGACGAGATTGCGGGGTGGCGGGCATGCTGAAGAAAATAGTCTTGGAGAGCGTGGCGATTGTAGAACTTGATTACACCGGGACAGGACGAAGAGGCAACACTCAACGCGCAAGAACCAACCGACAGCGCCGTTGAGCCCGGCGGTCGGCGGGGGGGGGCCAACGCATTTAATGACACCGAATTTTCTGGGTCACCTCAATGTCACCGCGCAACAAACGCTTTGGCGCGTTGAGTGTGTAACCGCGGGGCCATCACGGACTGACGTGGCACTTTCAACCCGGTGAACGCCAGTTAAGCTGACAAATTGCCGCGGTATCTGCAAGAAGCCTGAAAGACCAGGACCCCGTCGAGGACCGCGTTGAACTTCAATCAAAGCAGGGGCTTGAAGTCACCGGAAAAACAGTTAAGGATTCGGGGGCCGTATATATAAAAACTAGTTTGCACGCCTTGAACACATTCCCTAAATGAAAAGAACAGAAATATAAATCATGACCCGGTTAAATAACTTGTCACACTGAATTTGGTAAAACAGGACTCGGGGAAACGGGAGAGGCAAATCAATTCACCGTCACCATAAGGGTCGTTCATCGGGCATTCAATCACACACACATTTAACAATTGGTTAACAAATTGTATTGGCAGAGTGGCGCGACTGCATGGCAAATTACACCTGTCCTGATGGATGTCCTCTTTACGGGCTGTGAAAGCAGGCTGCGGGGCCACGGAGAGATGACTAGGCATCAGCCGGCCAAGCACTCAAAGATGATGCACAGCCAGCCGTGTGTCAACCGGCTGGCAGCGACGGGGCTGGAGGGGAGGTGGGGGGTGGGTGGGTGGTGGGGGTGGTGGGGGGGGCGGGTACCTACCGGATTCCTGCGTCCAGAACACGGAGAAACACATGCTGAAGTTTAGCCGCGGCGTTCTTCGTGAGTAAAGGTGATTGAAGTCTCATTTTCCACCCCCCCCCCCACCTCACGTTAACGAGCTAATGCATCAAGTTGAGCGTTTGTTTTACGAGCCAAGCTGGGAGAGAGACAATCGGCTGGCGCGGAGCGGGTACGGTAACAGGGCTACGTGACCAAAAAAAAAATAAAAAAAAATACATGACGTCTTAAGAAGTCATGTGGTACAAATGGCGGGCTTGCCATGTCGCCACAGTGTGCCGGACTCACGCGACCTTCCTCCCGGAGGCCTGAAAAACACATCCTGTATCAATTAGACCACCAGGGAGTCGGGCTGGCTGTGAAGAAGCACCGAGAGGGAGGCCCACACCATGACCGCACTGTGGCGATCGACCACAACTTCTGGAGGAACAACACAATGGAGGGAGAGAGAGAGAGAGAGAGGGGGATTTACTGCTGGTGGGATTTACTCCTTGTTCCAATTTGCAGGGGGATTATTCATTTTTCATTATTCCTTTATTTATATATTCCATTTCCCAATTCATTTCTCGTGCACCTGCAGGAAAACAAAATATCAAGCCAAATGCATAAATACCGTCGGAGTGAAGAGATAATGACAACAGGTCAAGTTGTGAGTGAGTCACGTCTCGGGCTCCCGGAAGAAAAGTGATTACCGTAACACACCGCCGACAATCACGAACCAAGATAATCCCATTTCTCACATGGAGCTCAAATTGTATTATGTCACATTGTATTTCCGCATATGCTATCAAAAACTGGATTTAGATATGCAAACTATCTGGAGGGGGAAAGAAAAAAAAAAAAAAGTGAAATTCTAAAGAAGGGAGGAGGCGCACACACACAAAAAAAACCCGAAGCCGCGGGGTTGGCATCCAGGCGTGTCATTTTGTCAAGCTGTCTAGTTTCTGAGAGAGCTTGATGGTTTTCTGCGGCGGGGTGGGGAAGAAGTGTCGCAAAGGCGCGCTCTTCACCGAGATGAACAGATGGCGGAGTCTAAGTGCGGAGATTTGTTTTATATCTCCAGCCCATGTTACAGCGCAGCAGAGATGGGCTTCCGCTCCTTTTTTCCTTTTTTAGGTGTTATTTTACAGGATGACGGATACACTCCATGCTTAAGCTAATGAGGAGTGGGTGTTTCTTTGTCTCTCTCTCTTTATTTCTTCCTCTCTCTCTCTCTCTCTCTATCTCTCTCCCACTGACACGTCCTCTTCCTTTCCCATTCTCCCACAAACCCACGCTTGGAGCAGAAAAACCTGTGCCGCACAATTACGCAACACAATCGGGAGAAGCTCCTCGCAGCCCGAGTTGAAGCGGCCTCCTTACACACACACACAAAAAAAAAAAACTGCGACTGCGGAGTTTCCCGGGAAGCTGCCGAGGCGACCGCCGTCGACAGAGCGCGGCAACCGCTCAAGGTCAGTTCTGCATGGAGAAAGGAGCCAGTGGCTGTGTTTACATGCACAGAGAATTGGGTGCTTAACCCGGTTACTCGAGTAACCTCGCTTAACCGGGTTCATAAAACCAAAAGTGAAGTGTGGTTAAGGTGCCTGGCTCACTCCCATGATCTCATTCCTTTTCGCTTTTCACATTCTGACGTCCACAAAACGAACAAAACAGCCAAACCTTTTCATATTTTGGTTTACTTGCAGCAACGTGGGACACTCAATTGCAAAGGAATCAAGGTGCGCGGAAACAGCGTAACTCAGCGGCCGGGTTGCTAGGTAACTTGGGGGCCCGTTCAAACCCCGGCACGTTCGGAGCGGTTTGATGGAGGAGGCGCTCCTTTAATTCGGTTCATTTGGCCAAAGACATTCGAACTTGGGCGCGTGCCAGGCAACTGCACCGAGTCCTCCAAAGCGAGGTTGCGCTTTGTTAGGAGTGTGAATGTAATCCAAAGCAACTCCAGGAAATGACCCCAAAAACGCAAGGGGGTTTATGGGTACGAGGAGACAGATGTTGGCATCATGCTCGGAAAGGCTAGCATAACAACACGAAGCGGGGGGGGGGGGGGGGGGTGAAGCGCCGTTTGGACCGATGCCCGTAATCGTGTGTTCTTAACCGGTACAGAGGGAAGGGGAAATTCTGGCAAAGATCGCGGACGGCTGTAGGTGCGACGCTACCCGCGGCCGGGCCGAATAACCCCAATACCCGGCAGCCTATGAGGCCGGGGTCCCTCGCACCTGTGACCAGGTAAACTTTCAGCGTGGTCGTTAATGGACACGGCGGCTGTTGTTTACTGAAGACTCCCCATAGAGGAGACTAGCTGACCCATGTCTGCAGCCGGTGAGCGGTACAAATGGCAAACATCTCTCGGAGTCATTATTTATGCAGGAATGCCCTTGGGAGTCTTTGCACTTGTTTACACAGTCACGGCACAGTCCATTCATGACGGCTCCGAGTAAATGAGCCGCTCGCTACCAATTTGTCCTGGACGACGAGGCTTTGGGGCTCCGCTACCCACTGTTACCTCGGGGTGTGTGTGTGTGTGTGTGTGTGTGTTTGGAGGGGTCCAGGCATGGAAAAAGAGGGGAACGTAACCCCTCTATTGCACTGTTGAGAACTGACCTGGAACTAGGGACACGCGAGTCCCAAGGATAGCAGGAAGCACCGTGTCACGTTCGGGAACGAACGAGAGGGTGGTTCTGGAGGAGGAGCTCCCGTGCATTTTCACCTTTGAAATATGCTGGGGTTTTTTTTCGTTTTTTTTGCCCCAGGATTTGGGCAGGGCTGGTGAACATTGTACAACATAGTGACGTTGCAGATCGCAGTCTCTTTTGCCTTTGGGTTTAGCCTTGAGAGTTGTTTGCTGTTTGCGTCCACTGGAAAGCTAACTGGACTCCCTGCCAATTGGCATTTCCAGACACCAATGCCCCCCCCCCCCCCTGCATTTTTTTTAACTGCGCAAGATGTAGGACGGTGCTCTGAGCCAGTGACCAACCGCACAAGACATTTCAGCTACAAAAGGCTAAAAAGAACTTTTCAAGCCAAGCAAGCAAATAACAAAGCACTATTATTATTACAGTAATTAGCATGGTGATAGGTTACCTCTTCACCCAACTAGCTAATCATAGATTACTTCATTCCCCTTTAACACTTGAATAGAAGACCAATGTCTAACTGTGTCTTATAAAGAAAATACGATGAAAAGAAACCATGTTTTCTATGTATTGTATTGTACTACTAATCCTAGTCTGTATTAATCCAAGAGGAGACATGCAGCGCGAAGAAAAAATAAGACATTTAATACTGTTTTAAGACATTTTCATACCTTTCAAGGCCTTCAATTTAGATGATTTATTTCAAGAGTTTTTAGTAGATACCCCGAAAGCCTACAAGCCATCAATTGAAGGTTGGGTAAATATAATTACAACTATTTCCAACAGAAATCCAACAGCACCGGCTGGTAAACGGCGTTGCACATTTTCCGAAAGCTGAGATACGTCAATTCTACACTTAAATACAGGGAGGGCGTACGTGCTTGTTTGCCATTACATCTTTGAGTTTGTGTGCATGCAACGTGTCATCGCAGGCGACGCAGAGAGCCGACAGAGGAGAATTCAATACGGCGGAGCGCGTACTCAAAAGCAAAACGACTCCTCCGTCGAGTTCTCAGGTTTGCACCCGGCGAGACCGTGGAAAGTGAAGATACATAAAACATGGCTGACGGAGAGAGAGAGAGGCAGCGCGAGAGAGACAGAGAGAGAGAGAGAGAGAGAAAGGGAGCGAGGACATGGGCTAATTTAACATGCTTCCTCCTAAACCACTCCAAACCTCCAGAGTTTAATTGCTGGGAGGCAACATTATCCCCGGCAACACTGTGTCTGTCTCTTGGCTGGGATTCTGCGGGTACCTGCTGTATCCACTCCCCACACAATACAGCGCCCACTGAGCCATATAATCCTCTCAGGCCCTCCTCTTCAGGAAGAACCACATCGAGTCCCGTTGTGACACGGGGAAAATCTCACTCTCCTCCATTTTTTTTTTTTTTTTTTTTTGTCAGGGTACGGTGCTTCAAATAAGCACAATCAGTAGGCGCCGTTCTGCCGCGCACAATGCCACGGGGAGCCGCAGGGAGGAGGGAAAACCGAGGGGAAGAGTTAAATAAGAAAAACATTTGATTTGCCGCTGTGAAATTTGGGGCTACTTTCCATTCCGCCGCGGAGCTCCGCCGGAGCAGCCGTGTGTTTCTGCTCGCGTTTAAACGGGAATCGGTTAGACGGGTTGTTGGGTTCTTGCTGAATCATCCTACGCTCCATCGCCAGGCGATAGGTTGCTTTTCAACTAACTGCCTCGTCGGAGAAAACAACTAATGCCATTTTGTCCCAACTTGACCCCCTGCTCAAGTTACCCTTGAGAAGAAAAGCACGACAATATCGTTGCTGACAGGTCTGACAAGTCGAGATATTCTCCTTCAGTGCAGACACGTACTAGACTTTTGTTCCGGTGACTGTAATGTCTTTTAACCGGTAAACACAGCATAGTAGTGGTAGTAAAGTATTCTCAGCGCTGATCCGAAAACACTGGCTCATTACACAAAATGGCAAGAGAAGAAAGGTAATATTTCTTTTGGAGTCCAAGTTTGTTACCGAGCTCAACGTGGCATTTAGAGACCTGCTGAGACATCTTTTAATTGCAAGATCAGCCAAAACAAGCAATAACAAAACTAATGAGAAAGAAGAGAGGTGGCACGCTGAAAAAGATCACTATATTTCAATTTTATTTTTACATTGCGGCACTCCCAAGACTTAACTCCTGCAAGTGAGATCTCCTATTTTAAACAAGAAAGAAAGAAATTGCATCGCTCCGTTCGATCTCAGTCTGATTAACTTTCCTCAAGTGTTTACGTCGTCGTAGCGACGGGGGAATTTACCGCGCCGTGACTCGTGATGGATCAGGTACGCGAGTGAAAGCGAACGGCGCCCGGCCTTACCTGTCTGAGAGGTCGGAGGTCGGAGACGCTGACTGAGGAGGAATCACTTGTGGGCGTTGCGGAGAGTGAGGTCCGGTCTCATCACCACACCGACCATGAACTGTGGAGGGAGAAGAACAGAAGGCCCTGTGAACTGTGTCGGGCGGTGACGGCGTTACTTCATCCCCGCTAAATATTAGATTGAAGATCTTAGATGTCCTTAGATGAGCAATGGCAGAAAGGTTTACTTTCTCTGGGTGGAATTAACTGTTATTCCCACTAGTTTGGTTTAATGCGGCAACATTGCACATTTGGTTCTCCTGATCAACACTCGCAATTTGCGATTTTTGAAGGTAAGCGAGGATACATTGGGGGGACACCTTAAGACAACGACACGCTATTGAATTCAGTGAACCTTTCAAGATTGCAAAAATTGTAATCTTACAGCAAAAAAAATAAAAATAAAGCGGCCCGACGTAAAGCGTTGCTCCTCGCACGCGATAAAATCGAGCCGTTCCGGACCCTATAATTACAGAACAACCTGCTACATCCTTGAGGGGACCGGTAGCGATAGGACGCAATTAGTCGCATTGCACAGTTTAGAACAATTATACAGAACTGCCGCTCACGTTCAGCAAAAGATTTCACTTCAAATGTTATCGTGAGGTGTAAATCCCCTATGAGAATTGCAACCGGGGGAGGCTTGAACACAACAAATCAGAAATGTGCAATCAAACCACAGAGGTCATTTATTTTGAAACTTTACAAACATCGACATTGCGGCCAGTTCCTCAGCTGTATTTTAAGGGGGGCGATTTGTGGCCAGAGTGGTAACGCTGAACGAGAGCTATTTTAAAAAAGAAGCATATTTGCCAACACACAGAATGATGCCCGTAACATTATATCACATAAATTGGCGGTAATGAGGCACAAGGGACGGCGTCCGTGAGCCGCAGAGGTCAAAGATAGCATTCCGCTTCACCATTGAATAAAAATGCCTCCCGAACGCACTTTAAACAGCCTTAACATGAGCGGGTACACGCAACGAGACAAGCTTCGGTTCCAAAGGGCAGCGGGGCTCGTTCTGGAGGTCGCGCACACAACAATGATACACAAACACTGCTGACAAGAGGAAAATATGAGGACTTTTTGAAGCGCTGAAAAACGTATGAAGAAACGGATGTGGGGGTCATTTTACAGAGCGGCACCATTAACATCGCCGCCCTTGTCTGAACTGGAGCGCAGATCAGTCACGGGCACACACACACACACACACACACACATAAATGTTCAAACACACATGCAAACATATGCACTCACCCGCACACACCATTCTTTTTTTTCTCCCCTCTTTTCATTCCTTCCCTTTTCGCCCTCAGAGAAGGAGAGGTCGACATTTTAACTGCAGCTGCGAGGAGATGGCTTCCTTTCACCTTGACGGGCATATAATGAACATTTCTCATTTTGAGCTTAGCTTCACTTACAGAGTCAGTCAGCTATTTTCTCTTTGAACCTTTATTTTTTTTTTTCCTCTTTCTGACATTTCCCTCTGTGGTTTTGCCAGGATGATCTTCACAGTAAATTTGTGCCCCTTTTAAAGAAATAGGATACATTTCTGTTGATCTTTCAAAGCACTCATTTCCATAAAGGTCTCCTACAGTATGGCACACACCACCAGTAACACACAAATCATACACATCTACCCGTTTTAATCAGCCTGGCTATCCATCCATTATTTTATATGTTTTGCTTTGGAAATAAAAGGCTTGGAGAAATGGCACAACATATTCAATGGCTATACTTCACATGTAACTGTAGCAAGGAGAGATGAACATTGATAGCCAAGTAATGGATGATATCATATCACGCTCCCTCACACGTTTGTCTTACTATACTGGTGAGGACCTTCCACTGACCGCATTCATTCATCATTTGCTCCACTGCTCCGGAGGAGACATGCTAACACTTTAGCATACACTATGTTGAGTGATAGACTCCATGCTAACACTTTAGCATACACTATGATGAGTGATAGTAGACTCCATGCTAACACTTTAGTATACACTATGTTTTGTGATAGTAGGCTCCACACTAACACTTTAGCATACACTATGCTGAGTGATAGTAGGAGACATGCTAACACTTTAGCATACACTATGATGAGTGATAGTAGACTCCATGCTAACACTTTAGCATACACTATGTTGAGTGATAGTAGGAGCCATGCTAACACTATGCTATACACTATGATGGGTGATAGTATTATCTAAAATGAGAACTTGTAGCATCTCTAAAGCTAACTGGTAAAGTTACCTTAAATGATATGTGGCCACATCTGGTAGTTTTCTGTGGGGGTTCGGTGAAATGCACATGAAATATGATCCAAAAACAAACCTACTGTTTTGAACCACAAGATACTATTTCCATAGGAAGTGAAGGTAGTTGGCGGTGGGGAGACTGCGTACAGCTAAAAATGACTGTGCAGCGGATGAATGCGTCATTGCACACCTGAAAAAGTTCCAAAAATAAACCCAGTCTTTGGATAATGCATGCGGCGTACAATTACTCAACATACTGTATGCTAAAGCACTAGCATGGAGCACCAAAGCCAATGATCTACCAGCGACTCGTGGATGATTTTGGTGCCTGTGTTCTCATCATTTAGGAGGCAGTGGGCCAATCTCCCCCCAAACCTAGTGTATTCCTTCAACCTTAATCCTTACCCTACCCTAATCCTAATCTCAAATCCTAACCCTAATTCAGCCCCTTGAAGAAGTAAGGCCCGGCCAAAATGACCTCACGTCATAAAAACGTCCTCATCCAAAAGGTCTAAAACTCAAAGTGGTTCTCACAAGGATTGCAAAACAAGAACACACGCACACACGCGCACACACACGCACACACACACACACACACACTCATGCCCACATTTGCCCACACGGGGGGGCTGGCAGGGTGCGTTCCAAGACAGCTGGTGAAAACCGGGTGTGCTCTGGCGCTAGAAGGAGCAGATTCAGGTGACATCTGTGCCTCCTGTTGCAGCGCAATAGTAGAAACACTAAAAGTGAATTACAACATTAATGATAGTGCTCTGCAAGCTGTCGTTCCACATTACACATCTATTATTCCTTGCATGGCTACTCAGAGGAAACGTGAAGGAATAGGACTCCTCCCCACAGCCCCTACACCCCCCCCCCACCGCTTCCAAGAAAGCCACCTCGCCTGGAAAAGAAGCAGTTGTTGAAAACCCCGTTGGTTGATACTGGAGCAACGCAGTCCAACGCTGTACCGTGTCACCACATGGCGTGGTACTGACTGGATGAGTGATTCTCTCTCTCTCTCTTGCTCACTCTCTTTGTTTCCATCTCTCACTTCATCTTTCAAACAAGCAACCCCCCCCCCCCCCCCCCCCCCAAAACACACACACACACACACACACACCGCCGTTTCAGACAACATTTGTTTGATCTTGCCGCCCTCTACAGCTGAATGAAATCAATCTTGGGGAGATGTCATGTGTGAGCAGAGATGATTGGCCGCAAGAATAACATGTATTTGAGAACATGGAGCCTGTGCCCTCTGTCTTAGAGATTGGGAGGACACGCATGCACACACACGTGCACGCACGCACGCGCACACACATACACGCAAATAAACACACACACACACACACACACAGCATGGATGGCACTCGCCTGATAGGCATCACATAGACATCTCTGAGCTGTCACCCATCCCCAGACTTTCAATAACTTCAAATCCCCCGAAAACTTGGAGAATAAAGGCACAGTCGATCACTCATAGCTCCCTTCACTCTCCACTTCTCTACAGGGAAATAACAGCCGAAGGAGAAAAACAAAGTCAGGATCCCATCCTCTCCCACAGAAAAGCACCAGCATCCCCCGAGGACACGGGGAGAACGCTTCTTTCATCATTCTGGTTAAGACACAATAAAAAAAAGATTCATTTAAGATGCCGTGATATAAATACCAAGCAGCTATAAACCAGCTATAAGGGCGGATCAATGGTAATCTACAAACTCTAGGGTGGTTTTATTAGGAACAAAAGGCCTGATGATTAAAAAAAAAAAAAAAAAAAAGTGGGTGGTGTCAGCATCACCAGCACAGCCATGCAGAATTTACGCCAGCCTACACATTTCTATAGGAGGATGCCACATATTTTTTTTAGTTTTTTTTTTATGTGTGTGTAATTCTGCCACGCGGGATCGAATAGCATTCAAACAGCGAGAAAGGCGAGGCGGCGTTCCCTTTCGCGGCGTCTCCGGAGAACACGAACGGATCCCAAACCGCAGCTCGACTGTGACTGTGATTTCTTCATTCGGGAGAGTGCCGCCAAAACGTGTCGTACTTGAAGTGTTTTACAATTACCAGCCGATTATATCGGCCCGCATTAGCATATTAAAAGGGACGACTACTTGAAGACACAGATAATGACTGAGTGTTGAAATAATTTCCCCACTCATTATCGACGGCAGACGCCGAGATCTGGGAGGAGAAAGCGTCTATAAATACCCGTGCACCTTTATTGTGTAAATAATCACAATTACGCAGGAATAAGATCAGACTGTCTCGGTGAAAAGAGAGCTAATTAAAAAAGTGGGGAGATATCTGGTGGAGACAGCGCGGAGCGGGAGCATCCACCCATAGGAGCAAATTATTGGAGAAAGAAACCCACCCTTCTCCTTTCGTTTTAAATGTGCACTGGCTGGTTTTGTTCTTTTTTCCCTTTCATTCAACACAACTTTGCACGCTTCTCATCATAGCATTTTTGCATCACTCTGGTCAGCGTTTTAAGCTAAATTGTGTGTTAAAAATCATCGAAGAGCTGTTGCATCCTATGTGGTTTGCAACAGGTAAAAAAAAAAAGAGAAAAAAAAAAAGAAATGAGATACTGCATGAGACACAAGTTGTCAACTTTGGGAGCAAAGGTTGCTTCGTCTGTACCAAATTGACGAATGAATGACATCAACAAGCTTCCGGTACAGCCCCCGATTCCCTACCCCTCCCATCCCCTTGAGCAACGGTGGCCTGTAATTGACACAAAGGAAGAAGTCGCATTCTTCACGTTCGACTAAGCTAGCTAGAGCCGAGGTCCGACGTTGAGGAGGTAATATATATATATCACCACGCGACACACCGGAACAATAACACTGCTCTTTGATTTGCTGTTCTGGCTTGAGAACAAGGCCTTCGTTTAGCTGAAGTGTCTTTGCGACGCCGGATTAGAAGTGCGTTGACAACGCCGTGTCTTTGTTCCAAAGCAGAGTACGACGGGCCAGGAAGTGAGCTTTGAAAGTCAGAAATCTCAGCACCCGACAAAGGAACTGATGAGTCATTGGTATCGATCGACCCCCCCTTGTAGATACATTATGGTCGTGTTGTGCTACAGGGTGGTAAAAAAATCATACTTATTGCCCCTTTAATGCATTTTGGTCCCTTTAAGAACCTTGAAATGATTAAGAATGACAATAGGAAATTCTCACCAACCGGTGTCTTCATTTTTGCCCCCCCCCCCCTGCCGCCCACCGTTCTTTTCCCACCACCACTGTTAATCAATACAAGGTTTTCTTGCCCTTTCTCTCCTCCGCCGTGCAGCATATCTCCCTGTCTGGGCACAAACTGGCGAATTTGTGCTCTTAATCAGCTTGCCTGCCTTGTTTCTTCACTGGAGGCAGGCGACACGCTTCCCTTCCCCCTTAATTCCCCTGCTCTCACCAGACAGGCGCTCTGATTAACATGCACGCCCAGGTAGGAGCTCCCTCCAACACAGCCCCCGCTGCCCACCAGGTCCACACACCATTATCCCCGCTACTCAATAGCACCCGTCTCAATGCACATCTGTCGAGCTGCCGCATCCCCGCGCCTTAATTAGCTTTACAACTTTCTCCCACTTCTGGGTGGAAAATAAAAGGGATGAATCTGTGGCCGGCAGAGAGAGAGAGAGAGAGAGAGAGAGAGGAGGAGAGAGAGGGAGAGACTGAGAGGGAGGAGGACATATGCTGCATGCTGAGATGGAACGTGAAGTGGAGTGTGTATGTGTGTCGGTAAGATTTACATTAATTCCTCTCAGGTCCGGGCCCCCCCCCCCCGGCGCCGCCAGGAAACCCCGTCCCCCTCGCCTCCTCGCTATATAGCCTCTCCACCCGGAGGATATAGCCCTGCCAGCATGCGCCTTATCTTATCAGTCTCCCTCTCATATCGATCCCCCACCCCCCCATCCCCCCTTTTTTTTTTTTTTTTTTGCGCTTTTGAGTTCCTCTTCACAGAGGGCTTCAAAGCTGACTCCCTTTTGATTCTCATCCCTCTCCTCCGTGCCCGTGCAACACCATCGGCCCCGGTGATGGGTGATGGGCGACGGCGATGGTTTTTCCCGGGGGGGTGGGGGGGATTGAACAGGTGGAGAGAGTGGCCACGTACAAACGGCGAGTTTGTGCTGTGGCTAATGCTAATCCGCCACACTCCCTTGTTACTCCACATTTGTCAGCCGCTCTCCAGAAACAACCAGAAGAAGGGGGGTGGGGGTGGGGGGGGGGGGGTTGGAGGGATGAAAAGGCAGCCAATTAATATGAAATTGTCCCCAGAAGTCAATGAGGTTTAGTTCCACTTGAGCGTGTCTAAACGCGCCGAGTAAGGCTAATTATAATCCCGTGGAGTATTTATACTATTTACGCTTCGCCCCTGTCACGACTACACGCTGTAATCCTCCGGCCCCGCGTTGTCTTGCGATGGCGATGAGCCTTGTGCCCGCTTGCCAAAATACTTAAGCTCGTTTCACCCCCCCCCCCCCCCCTGCCATTCCTGAAGGACCCCGGCAACTATTTTGCGCGCAAAAAAACGATACGGAATGAACCGCCGTTGCCATGGCGACGGCCGTCGGAAACGGTATCGTCGGCGGCGTCGAGAACGAGTCTCGATCCGGGTGGGGGGTGGCCAAAGGTTGCCGAGGAAAGAAGAACAATGTGCTATTTTTGGTCAAACTGCTGTTCTACATACATGGCAGCTTCATTAGGACTACCCACGGTGTGTACAACCTTCCGCGAGGCCTCCTACCACCCGCCTCCACTATTAGAAACACTCTACTACATATTAAGATTCCTCACCCCTCCATCTCCCCCCCCCCCCCCCCCTTTTCCTTCCATCCGGCAATTATGCCCCCCGCCATCAAAAGCCATCAAAACAGTAATTCCACTTTTTCACAGACAGGTTTTCACATTTCCTCCACGGTGAAAAGGCCCTGAATCATCCCCTTATCTCCATGGCTATTACACAGTGTGCATGAGAGTGAAAACAATGGGCCCGGGTGTGATGAGATCACGGCACTTCATTTCTCGGAGGCCCGCGCTCCGGTAGGAACAAGAAAGACAATCCGCCGGCGAAGCGCGGGGAGGGGGGAGGGGGAGGGGGGGGTGAGAATGGTAAAAAGGGGAGGAGGGGGGGGGGGGGAGGATTTCTCGGTCACTGAACTCAGGGGCTGCGAGGCGGGTCATCCCTAGTAATAAGAGGAGAGAGGAGAAGAAGGGGGGGGGGGGGGGGTGGTGGCTGAGGGTATCAGCTTTTTTGAGCCCCCCGCCCCACCAAAAAAAAAAAACCCCCAAGAAACCCAAAGCTTAGCCATCAGGACTCGGACCCGCACCCTCCTTCCTTCCTGCCCCGCGGGCGGAAACCCCTCGGAGGGAGCGAGCCACGCTACCGCACCAGCACTGGGTTATGTGTGTGTGTGTGGCAGAGAGAGAGAGAGAGACAGGGGAGTGCTCGGCTGAAGAGGATATGGCAGAGTGAAGTGACAGGCTCTCGGGGTTGGCGGGTGTGTGGGGGGGAGGAGAGTGGGGGGGGGGGAGAGAGGGCAGGGAAAGACAGCACACTAGTGAATAAAACAGCAGGTCTGGGATCCAAAGTGGCTTCACTGTCTTCCCCCTCCTCGCTCCGGCTCGCTCGTCTTCCTTTTAAACTCCCCCGGCCATCTCCGCTCTTCCTCCCTCCCCCTCTTGATCGGGGGGGGGGGGGGGGGGCGGGGGGGGTCTTTATCTCGACCCCGTTCCCGATCCTCCGCGGTACGCCGCACGCCGCGTACGTCCGTCCTCCATTTCACTCTGCTGCACCCATTTTGTGTCTTTACTTGACGCCGTTTGTCTCGCGCACACACACACACACACACACACACACACTCTTCCTCTCCATCTCTCTTCCTCTTTTTCTCATTGGAAGAGGGGGGGGGTGGTGGTGGGGGGGAATCGGGTGGGGTGGAATGATCGTGTTAGGGGGTTCACAGAAGACTGACTGTTTATTATTGTCTTCGGCCCACTTAACTCTGACAGTAACAGAATGAGATGGGGAGAGAAGCGAGCGCCATTAATCACGGTGTCGGGGAGGGCCCGGGCCGAGGAGGAGACGCATCCATATCCTGTCGCGTGTGCCCGTGTGCCCGGGAGAGGAACAGAAAGTGATTTTTTTTCGGGCCGGTCGGCCTGTGCAGCGCCACTGCGCGAGCCTCCCGAGTTCAGGCTGCCTGGCGGATGGAGAGCGCGGGGGGGGAAGAAGTGGGCGGCTTTTCACACTCAATCTTCTTCAAATGTTCTGACACGTTGCACCTACAACGCCCCCCCCCCCCCACCCGCCGCTACCAGCAAACCCAAACAAGGACTAGTGCTATTTAAACACTCAACCCTCTCCTGCAGGAAGAGCGGGCGCCGATTCCACTGGAAAAAAAAAAAAGGCAAATTCATGAATTGCGTGCTTTTATTTTGACATTGTACCGTTGTGGCGCTAAGAGGAGATTAATTGGATTAGATGGGGATGTGGGCAGGCTGGTGGTGGTATTTTTAAAAGTAAAACCCACAGAACTGGCTCCGGAGCCGGGGCCCCGGCGTCAGGCATATGGAAGTCTTCACCGGGAAAAAAAAAAAAAAACGGCGTTTGCCTCAGATGCCGGTAGCTAGCCTCGGTCTGTCAGGCGTCAATCCGCGCGAGCCGGGCCCACCGTGCAGAGGGACACTATGAAGCCTTCCGCGCCCACGCCCGCCACCCCCCCCCACTCTCCCCCCTCTCCCCTCGTTGATTGACAGCTGCGTCTCTGAAGTCTCCCCCCCTCCATCGCGACACCAGCCGCACACCTTCCCCTGCTATCAGTGACACCCAGATGTGCTACAGCAGCTGTCTCCCAGATTATGCCTCCGCCAGTCTCCCGGCCGCCATCTTCATAGACAGCCGTCTAAATATTTAATCACGCCAGAAGGCGCTGCCGCATCGCGCGCGCAACGCACACACACACACACACACACACTCGACTCGGGTGGAAATACAGTATCTCCGAACTGCAAACGGGACGGACGGTGAAAAGGGGGGGAGGGAGGAAAAGATGAAAGGGAAGGGGAAAAGGGAGAAAGAAAGAGGTGAAAGGCTGAAGGGGGGGGGGGGGGGGGGGGGGGGTCACGGCTGGGCCTTGATTAGTTGAGTTGCAGGTATGAACCTGAGATGACAGTATATGCCACCATTTTTTGGACAAATGACAGTGGTGCAGGAATAGATGACAGGCTGCGTTTTGAATATACCCAGAGGACAACCTCGTCTGACATCAAATGTCTAACAAGCCAGACACGACCATTCTGATTTCCTGCGATGCCTTCAGGGAGAGATACAGGCCCCTTGAATTTGACATTGCTAACCATGATGCAAAAATTACATTGTGTAAGTGGGTGCACGTCTATGTGTGTCTACTCTTTCAGCTACAGTTGTGTGTGTGTGTGTGTGTGTGTGCGTGTTCATCTGAGTGTGTCATCACTGACAGCTGATCAGAATACACATGGCGCCTGAGGTACTTTCTGTAATTTTGACTTTTTTTTTTTTTTTTTTTTTTTAAAAGCCTTGGCTCATCCCCAAGCAACAGATTGCTGCTGTCGCTGGAGTTGCGCCTCACAGATGGAGCAGCATCACTTCCTCAGGAGCCTGACAGGATCAATCCAGGAGCTCATTCGCTCGCAGTCAATTAAGCCATGTTAGTTTTGACAGGAGCCACAGGCAAAATAACAGCCATCACTGTCAGGGAAGAAAATATTGTGACCAAACAAAAAAAAAACAAAAAAAAAATGCTTGTTTACTGGAGGGGGGATTGACTTTGCAGAGAAAAAGGGGCTGTTGGCTGTATCATGTCACGGCGAGAGCTCCATCAGATATGACGGAGAGCAATGGCTGAACCTCAGCAGATGTCAGAGGCTTTAATTTGTTTGAAAAGATAAAGAGCCCCGCTTGATTTAATAGGATCCCAAAGTAAGGAGTAATTACGACCTTCATCGATTCCGACGGCGTGTTCAGTCCATCTGTCCGAAGGCGCTGTTCGTGCCTCCTTTCGCCGAGACCCCTCCCTCTTTTCGCTGCTATTTGAAACTTCTGGAGCGTGAGGCGGGTCAGCAAATGATTCCTCTTGATTCCTTAAACCAATCAAATGACTCCAAAGCGAATAATGGGACAGAAGGAAAATCAAAACCCGTATATATACATATACCTCCCCCCCTCCCCACCCCCGAGAGACGAGGTTGAGCCGGTTTCTTTGAACCTATTGGAAGGAGAGTGAAACTCTTTGATTAGGACGTGTAGGTAGGTAGCTAGCTGTGGGCGACGGACTGAAAACACTTGGCATCTGCTTGCAAGTCTCCGCACACCCGAGGTGAGGGGCGGCGGCGGCGAGGAGGCGAGGAGGCGCACATCTCTCCCCGGCTGAGCTCGGCTTTACCCTGGGCATCATTACAGACACTACACATCCTTCCTTTGAAGGGTTATCAAGGCCCCTCATTAAAGATGTCCCTGGCTTTCTTAGTGATGCGGGCCCCCACAGGGCGTAATATACCCCCTTTAATTAGTTTGCAAACTCATTAGCGTGTGCCGGGCAATTAAACGTCCTTCCTTCAGAATGGTTTACAACAGGACAAAGGGATCCCAGGGGCCGTCAAAAGGAAGCGGAGGGTCTTCGCCGAGGCACCTTCTTCCCGGCCGTCACGAGGGAGAGTCCCCGAACTCCAGTCCCCGTCCGCTCTGTTATGCTGAGTAACAGTCTGATCTCCTGAGGTTTTATTTGCTGGGACTGGTACGTTGAGGTAAGTCATTGAGACGGGCGCTTTTATGACCCTCTCGACGCACACCTCTCCTTTACTGTCGTCGATGAAAAAAAAAAAAAGGCCTCCGCGAGTTTCCCCCGTGATCCAGGCCTCAGCTTAATTGCTTTTACGCTTTTTTTTTCTTTTATTGTTAATCGTCGCATCCAAATGCCAGAGGTGCTGAAAGGTATCCGCCGCTCATTTCTAGAAATATGTTCTCCTGACTGGCATTAGGTTTTCATATTTGTTGTTGTTTTCTTAACAGACAAAAAATGAAAATTAAGTGTTTACGTTACATGACAATCATTTAGCAGACACTTTTTTATCCAAAGCGACTTACAATAAGTGCATTAGGCAAGAGAACTACTAGTCAGCAAAAATCGTAAGTGCATCTCCTCCCCAAACAAGCATCTAAGAGCAGAACCAGTGCTAAGGTAAAACTGCAAGAAACTAAATATATATATATTTAGTTTATTGTAAACAAATAAAAGAGGAAGAGGAAGGTTCAGGGTATTTAATTTAATTTTTTAAAGAACTATATTAGTTTTATCATCTCAGGGTTTCTGTGCTCTCTGATAGTGGCCCCGGAGGAGCCCGGGGCACATTCCTATGCATTATGAGTCTACCAAAAATCCAGTCAGCATGAAATCTGGAGAGAAGAGAGCCAATCTGCCTGTTTACATCATCTCCTCTTACACAGAAGCCTTGGCGCCTGCCCCGCAGAACCCGGCCCCCCCCCTTCCCCCGCCTCCCCAACATGTTTGCAGAACTGTTCATGCCGAACAAAGTGATTGTATCATCTGGGCTTACTCTTCCATTTGTGTTGCTGCTTCTCCTGAAACCCCTTTCAAGCTGTGTCACCCCCAACTCAGGGAAAGTTTGAAAAATGGAAGAAGGGAACCATGCAAAGTGGACATATTCTCCAGCCTGCCGTAAAATAACCAGGGGATGGACCATTAGCCATTTGCCGCTACCGACCGAGTTGCAGATCTCACATCTGCAAAAACAGAAGGTCACAAAAAAAAACTTGCAAGGGGGGAAAATAATGTTAAGTTAAGTCAATAAAAAGGACGCAAAGAAGAAAAAAAACAACACATTCCTATTTGATGGTATGAGCAATATATTTTTTGCAGGGAAAGAAGATAAGAGAACCGATAGCGACATCAAAAAAAGAGATTGTGCAGTATTTAGCCCACGAGGTCGTGTCGCGAGAGGATAATCCAGCTCGTTCGCTAACAAATCTCTCCAGCCTCACCCCCGCGGTGACCTGACTGAAATGCCAGCCCCACCTCGCTCTCCTAAAACGTTGGCTCACTGTTACCGGGGGTGGGGGGGGGGGGTGGGGAGCGCGGGGACGGACGCGACTAGACGCGTTTCTCACACTTTTTTCCGAGGCACAAACCAGTCAATTTGTCATCCGGTGAAGAGGTTGAACCTTTAATTAAAGTGGAGAGCTGCCGCCATCAGGGCCCCCGGCTAAATGTCACATGATAAATAACGGCAGAAGATCTGAAAAGCTCCCTTGGAGTTTCCTTCACTCGAGGGGATAAAAGGCCACGCGCATTACAGGGTAACTGCATATCAATATGTTAAATAGGTTCAATTGTATAAATTGATTAAATGACCCGATAGCGAACCGGGGATGCTTCAAAGACCCCCGTTGTTTGAGCGGTGCATGTTGACAACGTCACGTAGCCCCCGCTAGTAATGGAAACCGAACGAGGAGAGAGAGAATGCGGCGTTATGAAGGTAGATGACGGGGGTTTCTGAGCAAGATCATTCACTGGATGCGATCGATAGCTCTGCTGCTAAATGCTAGGGGGAAGAAATTACACTCGGAGGGGCGTTGAGAACGCCGCCGCCGCGAAAAAACGCATCTCTACGGACGCTATGAGACGCGATCGGCTAATCTGGATTAGCTTCTTTTCATTTACTGTGTGGGGAGGGGGGGGTGGGGTGGCTGCCACATACACGATGAGCATCAGGCGGTGACATTTCCATAACATCCAGCATTTTCCAACAGGGCTCAGACCTGTTGTCTAATATCAAGTCATTTGTGAAAGCTGAACTGTCTTCCCCCCCCCGGTTCACACTGCATCGCTCCCACATATTTTCAATTGGTTCATTTCACTCTGATTATTATCAGGCAGCTTAATCTTGACCCTTCAAATCTCTGAAATGATCGCCCTGTCTCTTGTCTTTCCCTTCTCCGAACCCCCTTCGAACGTGCTGTCAATTCCCACTAAATTCCCCTCTCATCTTCTTGCACTTGATCCCCTAATCTTGCTTTTGTGTCAGTCACTCGGCGGAAACTGTTCCCCTGTAACCGAGCCTCAACCTCCTCCTGTTTTTAATACCTCCTCGTGTCTCGGCTGTGGTGCATGCCGATGATGATTAGCTACATTTTTTTTTAGGGGGTGTTTTTTCTACAGTTTCTATGTCCAAAACCTCATCGCATTAAACAGATTTTAGATTCATAAAAGTTATTGGCTGAATTCAATACTCTTCTAATTTCCTCCACTATTTCCAACGGTCGTATTTTTGCCAACATCTTCGAGGTATAATGTCCATAAAACCGCTAGCGCTAATGGCTTTGCGTCACGTTGCCAGATTGTGTTCTCCTTCTCCAACATCTTAATCAACTGATACAAATATTGTTAATAATTCATGCCTCATTAATGCACTTAATCTACCTCATTTCCTAATCTTCCTAATAATTCATTTGTTCGGTGATTAATTACGCCCATTTCTGTCATGTGGAAACAACATTTGTTTTTAATTGTGCATGTCAAAGGAATTTTTTTTTTGTTTTCTCCCCGGTCCCTCCCCCCCCCCCCCCCCCCCCATTTGCGGCGTGCTGGGCGTTCGGAGCATTTCGGTCACAACCGTGGGCTCCCGCGTTTTTGTTTTTTTCTTTCTTCTTCTCGACTCCGTATCCGCTAGCGATCGGATTTCCCGCCACGGCGCCATATGTGGCATCACAGTTAATTACTCAAGAGAAATTGGCCGAGGACGCGGCGTAACAGCAGGTGAGGAAGCTCCAGCCCAGAGCTAAACCAACACTAACTGGTCAAGCTCAGCTGCCCTCGCTCCTCCACCGCCTGAGACGCGGCGCGGGGATGGGCTCGTTCACGCTGCTTGGCCTTCATTACAGATCAGGGAAGGTGCAATTAGTACCACCCCCCCCCCCCACACCCCCCCACCAGCTTATAATTACCTTAAGACACCCACTTAAACGGGGGGAACCTTATAAATCAGCTCCTGTTGCCTATCGCGGCCCTGGATGCCACATTATGCCAACAGATGTCAGCCGCAGCCACGGACAGGCCCCTCGGTGGCGGTGACAGCTAACAACACCGCGAGCTCATCTAATGAATAAGAATGGCCTTTTAGCTTCGGTTTTTACAGGGCTCTGCCTGAGGTTTATAACTATAGTTTCTTGTGAAGTGAGAAATACGAAGGAAAGGGGGAAAAAAAAGGGGGGGGGGGGGGGGCAGAGAACAAAAGGTCAATTAAGAGTCGGTGAAATGCGACAGATTACAGTTTGTTTGCCGTTGCCGTTTTTTCCCCCCCCCCCTTTCCAAGTCTGTGACATTTTACGCGGCGGCTTGAAATATTATCGGCAATCTGCAAATGCAAACAATTCGCCCGTGTCGAGCGACGGGGCTGCGTCTCCCTCCCGTTCATTCCAACTCTTAAGTTCAGCCTTTTAAGTTGTTTTTTTTTTTTTTTTTTTGGGGACATCTGCTCAAAGAAGTCACAATGTAACTGACAAAGGCGTTAATCACAGACGGGAGTATCTCCTCTGGGCACCACGCTGTATCTCCATTACATAAAAAGTGTTTGTTTTTTTCGGGCTTAGCGGGAGGAAAATATGGCACAATGCAAAACAAACTGCCATACAGACAAATCCTCCAGAAAACTCTCCCCTAAACAAAAGCACCCGTTTGGCATGGTTTATATAGGGGGCGAGGGAGCGCTTTGTCTGACGACGGCAATTCCAAATGAGCAAAGAATATCCTTTGAAACCGAAAAGTTGGCACACGCCGTCTTATTCCTGTCGTCCCGACGCCTTAGTGTTTTTTTTGTTTTTTGCTAAAGCTGAAAAGGTTTTCTGCCATTATAAATCTGCGTAGGACTGTGAGAAATAACAACGTGCCCATTAGATGTTGTGAGTGTCTCCGATTGGGTAAATTTATTAAAAAAAAAAAAAAGCAAGCCATTTATTTTTTTAAGTGCTACTGAAACACAAACAAAAGGTTCCAATATCAAAAGCTTGACCTTCACACACCTGATGCTGTCAGAGACGGAACGAAAAACAGAGTTGGAGGTATGAATGCCAAATATTCCATTAAAGACAGCTGACAAAGGAATGCTATTCTCTCGGAGACGACATTCCTGTCCCTGGACCTGCGTTTTCTAAAGCATATACCAATTTTACCGCCGCTGTGAAGGAGATCACCCCTAACCTCATCTTGTTCTCGCGCATACCAGGACACCGTTGCCTACAGCAACAGACTGAGAGAATCAACACGGTTTCAAAGGATATTTCCCTCTAAAAAAAAATAAAAAATCTGAATGAATCTCAGAGGTTTAATGAAGTGGGCTTGCACTGAGGGACTTCACCTAATGGGGGGGGGGATGACTTTCAAGGGAAGATACTGACAAAACAAAATAAACTGTAAAGATCTTTCAATGTACGGATTTCATTCAGAAAAAAAAAAAAATCGAGCGGAGCTGAACAGACTATGCGCCGCTCGCGTTTCTATTTAAAGTGCCTCTCGGGAAAAAATATAATAAGAGTTATCTAAAGGAAATCTAAAGGCATCGCTAGGCAGGACTGACCTGCTACACATATCTGATTTTGAGTGACAGTTCATATCTCTTCTAGGATGTAGTCCATGTCTGATACCGATATGAACCGACAGACACGTGGACAAGACGCAATGTAATGCAAAGTGATGCCGATGCTTCCCCGCCACGTTTGGGTTCCAGTTTTAAGTTTTGACTGAATCGAAGCGTCTCCTCAAATATCAATCAAGTCGGTTATTTCACTTCCTTTTCCGCTGTTGTGTCCCGTTGTGTCCTCCGTGCTAACGCTGGCTCAGCCGAGCTGCCACAGGGCGAGCTGCCACAGGCGCCAAAAGGATGACAATCGTTTCAGGTGAATGACGTGACGATTTACTTGTTATAGCAACGCTGACGAATCCCGATTTGAGTGTTCAAATATGACACACATACTGATTTTCATACCATGTGGTCCTGATCAGAATTGACAAAAATTCAACGCATTTTGCTCTCTCATTGTTTAGAAAACATCAGATCTGCATCGCATGTGACAGAAAAAGTCATACTTTCAGCTGCAGTGTGAACGCAGCCTATGAGTCTCTTACAGTACATTATCTGTCCTCCATGTCCTCTGGCCATACCATGCACTTTTAGTTTCCTGAAACTCTCTCTCTCTCTCTCTAATTCTGTATATATGTCTCTCTGACACTGTGTGTGTGTGTGTGTTATGGTTATGGTTGGTTCATCTGTCACAGAGTTAGTACCCTTGGGCACTTCACATTAGGAGGTCAGTGAAAGGTAAAGGCTTTACCCTCTTGTTGATTCCATGTGACACGCAGTATCGCGGGCGGCGTGCCTCTCCGACAGAAGCTGAAGCAATCCATTTCAGGGATCCTCGAGCCCTTTGTCTGAAGGGGTGTTCTGCAATACCAATTTACTCGAGTTCCCCCCATTCAAATTTTATTACTGTAATTATTTAAGGCCGACGCGCAAAGTTCATCGTCCATTATCAGACGATGGATATCAGATGCCACCGAGGAGACGTGCGTTACCGGGACATTTCCTTTTTGATGGGTAAAAACCGAGCGATCGGATTATGGCGTTTTAGTGGAGTTGACCCGTCGGAGCAAACGACCTCTCAACCCATTATTAAGCTTCACTGTTTGCACCTGATCTGAAATGTAATATTTTAATGTGGTTCTGCACACGCCCGGCGTCTATGAAACAAGAGACGATTCCAGAAATGAGTTCAGCTCTAGTCAAGCTTCACTTGCGGACCATATCAACATCATTTGTCATTTCTCCTTTTTTTAATAACTCGCTCAATATTAGCAAATTAAATGAGTTTTTTTTTTTCTTCTTCTCCGTTTCCCTCGCAAACTTTTTGTGAGAAATTACACGTTTCTATGGTTGACAAGACAAAACAGGACAAATAAATCAATACAAAGCAAATGAAAGCAAATTGAATCTATTAAAGTAAAATTACTGGGAGAAAAAAAAAGTCAGCCAAACGCAACACAACCCATAGAGTCATGGCTGCAGATACAATTAATGATAGAGGGAGTAAAAAGGTGTTGGCTCATTAAGCCTGGCCGGGCCTGGTGCATGCTGACAAGGTTACCAGCCGCACCAGCGCAGAAACCAGCGGAAAAACCAGAGGAGCTCTGGAGCCCCCGTTGGCCCGCTGGGACCTAGCCTCGTCTACCTGAGCCACGTGAGGCTAAACACCAGGGATGTGTTTGATTTAGCAAAAAGTTTGCACAAAAAAAAAAATTAGAAAAGATGAGCTACCGCAGAACCACCCCTTCCCCTCAACACCTCCCACGTCCCTCCGCCGCCCTCCCTTACCTGAGGAATGCCAAGCAGCAGGGTGCCACAGAGGACCTTCAGATCAGCGTGAGCCAGAGAAGGGGGTGGGGTGGGGGGGGTGGGGGTGCTCTCCCGGGCAGCAATGAGTAATTAGCACTAATTAGTGGCAGTGATTAACCGCACTGGGGAACGTGGGGGCCGGAAGGGAGCAGATTGATAGAGCTGGCCCTCCTAACCCATAGAGGCTCCACTGCATCTTAAGCAGGAGGGGACCCTGGCTGTGGCTGCCAGCCAGACGCTGCTGTGGCTTGCCGCGCATTGGAAAAAAAAACAGAAAGGTGGAACATGCACTGAGCATTCGTGAAGCCAGTTCAACAGCAACGAGGTGAGAGCTCCAGCTGTCCAGCTACTGAAAGAAACGTCTTAGATATCCAAGGCAATTCACTGAACCCTGAGCTATCGTGGCAAATTCCCTTCATCTAATATCATCTGCCATCAAAATTTAGAAACCAGATTATATTGGATACATTTCTGAATTATGACGCACTGATTTTTTTTTTTACACATTTAAAGCCAGACCAACCATCATGACTTACATTTACTGGAATGATGCGTTAAATGAAATGAAATTGTTTGTTACATTAGCTTGTTAAGCTGCAGCCTCCATGTTTGTTTGTCATTTGTATTCTGGAAAATAGCACATGAATGCAAAGCTGTTCAGCATTCCACAAGTCCCGGATGTCGGACCTTCCCACCAGCAGGTGAATGCACAAAAAGTGCGTAAAGTAATCAGAATCATTATCTTGGCCAAGTAAATATGCACATTGGTGGGTTTTTATGTAGGTGACATTAAACATAATGCAACACAAAATTATAAAAGTAGTATATTAAAAAAAATAGAAATGTACGAAGTAGGTCTCTTTTAGAAGTATAAAAAAACAGAAATGTAGGAAATAAGTCTCGCTTCTATACAATATGCACATTGCTTCAATATGCTCATTGTCAATGACTGACAAGACATTATTATTTGGTCAAGGTGATAAATTGTTAGTATGTCACCAAACAATCTTGCACAGACACTCAGAGCTCAGATCTGTCTTAAATAACAAAATCAATTTCTGGCAATGTTGGCTTCATCTTTGCTCTCCGTTACAATGATAACAACTACAGGATCTCATTTGGCCTCACTTCAACTCAAATCTACATCGCAACATCTAAAGCAAAGCAATTCCTCATCTTCAGTTGTGTTTTTTTTTTTCTTTCACATAAAATGACACACATTTGCTGTTTTCCTCACATGGCTGGAAAACAAATGATATGATAACTACATAATGGCGCCGAGATCCCAGGTTGAGTCCTGTCTAAGCTTTTGTGGTGAAGACAAGCGGGATGTGTAGCGCTTGATTTTAAACATCAATGACTTTAATTAGTGTCATTCTACAATCACCAATAATAGCCCGAAAATCTCTGGGCCTGCCTCTGACAGCAAAGCAAATCTTTGCCAAAGCGGGGGGCTCTTAACAGGATAAGCCCTGAGATCAGTGTGCCTGGAGGAACATTACCTGAACAAGAGCACTGATGAAAATGACTGTAGTGTCTTGCCTGCTTGGAAACAACTGAAGTGTTGTTCAGGCGTCTTACGGTAAAACAGCACGAGTACCACTACACCTGCTAATTCCCCATCCCTTGTAGGGTTGAGAACGAGAGATGATCCCTTTGTCCCTTTGTAAATGACCCTTTTTGTATCTTCTCTCGCAACGTCAAGGAATGGAAATCCTGTCCGAGAACAGGAAAATGTCGGGTCTGCAAAAAAGACCGGACTGCAGGACTCGCCCCCCCTCCGCTCACCTCATTAAACTGATCTCTGCTCGCGGACTGATTGGCGCTGGGGAAACACATGACTGTCAAAGAGATTTGTTTGAATTTACAGCATCTGAATGACCTTGGCTTGAGTCTGCTTCTGAATGGCTGCTCTCTCTGGAGGTACTGCTGCGGTATAAGGTATAAGAGGGGGAGGGCAGGGCATGTGTGTGTGGAGGTATGTGTGTGTTTGTGTTGATATCTACTCAGGCTTTGACTGCTGTTGGCAATAGAAGATAGGGTTCTCACAACACCGCGGCAGCCCCGAGATGTGCAATATTGACTGGTTTCAATTTCCTCCATTTTGACAGCCCATTTCGTCCGCGACTCAGAATAAAGGCGGCCATTGTGCCAGGCATTACTGCACACACCAACACATCGCGCTCAGATCAAATGTTCCCCCGCTCACCCGGGCCTTTGCCAAAACAGAGTGTATAATATCATAGGGGTTGGGAGTGATATATCGAGGGCAGCGGCTTACATCGTAATTAACTACGGTCAAAACCAAAGTGGCCACGGGACGATTTAAACGCACTGTAAGTCACGCTGAATGGGGCGCGCACCGTCTGCCAAGAAAAAAAAAAACGAGATGAAGAAATGCTCAAGCTCACAGGTGACGCTCATTGAATTACACGTTGACAGCTCTGTGTTAGTGCAGAGATGAAAGCGAAATGAGATTTTCAAGTGAATATGGGGAATAACAGTATTGCTTTCTCGACATTGTCAGACGTGACAGCACCATTACCATCGCTACAAGATCGGCGGTTGGCACAGGGGTTGAAGTTCGCGAATTCGGCTACCTTTGCCAACCTGGTTCTCCATAGGTCAATGGCATTATATGCACATGGGGGAATTGCGGTAGCAAATTTAAAGGGGCAGTAAGTCAGGTATATATATCTCTAGAGGGGTTGATAGGGTTCTTGATCAATACCAGTGACTCAACGATTACTTGGCCAGGTGCTGAGATCTCTGGCTTTCAGAACTCCCTTTCCTTACCTTCAAGGGGATCGTGGGTGGGGGGAAGACTTGTGTACGAGAAGATAAATTCTATCTACGCTGTTGCAGTTGCTTCTGGTCACTGATACGGTTCCACGAAGTTTGTAGATTACGTAATTTCCCTTCAACTGACCTAAATCTTCTGTCCATCTACCAAAGCCTTTGTAGGTGATGTGGGTGTAGAAAGTACCACTCCTAGCAAGCAGGGAGACGATGCAATTCCCCACATCAGAAATTTTTTTTGTACACAACAGATTGCTCCCGGCAAAGAAGCTGAGCTTATTTTCTGATCATGTTACACTACATATTCTGAAGCCCATCCAGCTGACAAAGGCAGGCACCAGAGGGTAATGTGGTCGGCCAGCTTTGACCTCAGACGGGGCAGAGGATCCGACGGTGAGTGATTCTTCTTTTGCCTCCCACTTCTTAAAAGTCTCGCCTATGGCTGAGACTTCATGAACGGGCTTTAATGTGACAGAAAAAATTGGGCATCGCTTTCTCTGTCTGGCTCTGCCAACAGTTTGATGATATCGATGACTAGATGGCAGTGAGCGCGGGGGGACTCCAAAGAGCGGATTAGAGAGGGGAGATAAGACTATCCACTGTAATTAAGCCCTATCTCTGGACAGCCACTGAAGAAAATAAATCACCCTTCAGAGCCTGCCAGCGTTGAAATGCACGAACAATTATTCAATAATTAATCCTCGTGCACGCTCGCTCCAAACACTAATAGGACATATTTTAACCAGAGCATTATAGCACTGTTAAATTAAATTAAGTCTGAATGCATTTATGATCAATGTAATAGATCACCTTTTTAACCTTTTTTTAATTCACTCTAATGTAATTGTATTAGCTCTGTTATCAAGCTTTTTATGATGTGCCCTATGTTAATTTCCCATTCCGTCCATGTATAATTGAGAACGGAGATACATAGGGTGTGGCACCAGGCGTACTATTGGAAGCATTAGCCAGGGGCCCTGGGGGAAGGGGCACTGGGACTCGCCATGCTAACAGGTTGCTAATAACATGAAGCGGAGGTAAAATATGAAGTCAGCTAACAGGGTGTTAAAGTTGCTGCTATAGAGGCCGTTGTCGAGTCTGCATCACAACCAACCGAGGTTAACCCCCTCTTTTCCAAAGAAACGTACTATACAAAAAGCAAATGTAAAATTTGATTGTAAAGAGGTTATAGGTACAGTATATTAAACTGGATCTTGTACCATGTCTGCAAGTGAGCGCTGACCACGGGTTACAACTTTAATAATCTTCAACATTTTCATAGAAATAAATCTGTTTTGCTGCTCTCTATCACTGACAGATCTAGCACAATAGTGATCAACCTCTAGCCAATTCATGAAAGCTTTTACATTCGCCGCTCTAAACATCCGGTGTCAGGTAGGTCTTTCCTGGGAAAAAACCCTCTGGAGACAGGAAGCGATGTGTTTCACGTCTCTGGTTTGTTTGGAATCAATAGAAGAAGAACTGGGTAGCTAGCATGAGCGGCGATAGCCACCGTGGCTGAACAGACAAAGAAAAGAGCGCCACCTACAGAAACAGAACAGAAAATCCAAATCCATCACAGTACTGAGATCAGTGTTTGAAAGAAGTGCGGTGCAGAAACACCACAGCGATGACCGCTTAAAGCTGTTTGGCAAGAACACAAAGTCTTAGGTGAAACTGAATCCAGCCTGTAAGAGCTTCCTGTCACATGCTATAGCTTCATACTGTACAGCATTGAGAGCTGTGAAGAGACACCAAATAAGCTTAATGTTGTAATATCTAACTTATAATGCATTGTGGGAGTAGTGGGCAGTATTAGTAAAATGCCAGCAGGGATAAACTTCATCATGATGTCCTACTGATATTCTTCAATCACGCCTTGGTAAGGCGACACGCTAAGGCTAACATTCCAATAATGTTAGTTTTGTTTGTGATCGGTTGACTTTCTGGATACGGTCCACATTTGAAGGAAAAGGATATCAGACATGAATAAAACAAGTCTTCTTTGAAATGATGTGACATTTCCTTGTCAACTGAAATGCAAACATATTGGTACCCCTTGATCTGCTTATGTGAAACTGAGCCAAGCAGCGAGAGATACCATGATGTTTGATGTTTCACTGAGGGATTCAGTCAGTCAGTCAGTCGGTTGTTAGATGTACAAATGTCTGAGATCCCTGCTAAATGGTCAACAACATGCAAAGAGATTTGAGATAGCGCATTACGGTTACATGAGCTGCCCACTCACTCTGACAAGGCAAAGCACACACAAATAACATGCTCAGCTCAGGGGAAAAAAACGCCGTTCGGTTGCAATCTATCATTAAACAAACATGATTTGTTAACGCTGTTGGCTGTAGCCCCTTTAAAGCAACAATATAATTGTCAAATTAATTGTGATACCTTGGTTTAATCAACGTAAACAAATAAGACCATGGTGGAGATGATTGGTAGCCTCTATCTCATGTGGGGTTTTTAATGCTAGTGTTTCTCAGAATTAAGACGGCATTTCCCATAACGCTTAAACACAGATAAACATGTTGGAAGTGATTTTTTTCCATCTGCCCTTCTCTCCTTCCGCCATCTGCCATTGGCAGAAGCTCTGGAAGCTTTAGCGTTTCCGTCAGCGCTGGAAGAACAGCGCCCTCTTCCTGTTTTGTGCCGTAAAGCAACGCAGCAGGTTTTCCCTCCAAATCCGACCCCGGCAGGACACAACAGTAAAACGCAGTGTAGAGGCCGGTAGAGGCTGCCTGTCTCCTCGGCGATGGTCTCGTTTGTTCACAGTAATGATACTAATGTCCCAAAATTAAGGCGCTAATTACTCATTGATGAAGTGCTACGTGTAGCATTTTAGCAGCCTAACAGCAGAGGCAGAAAACAGAACAGTCAACTTAATCTTGTGCCCTGCTATTCTACAGTCTTATAGTTTGACACAGGTGAAAGTCTCTCAAAGGTCAGAGCGTTACGTTAAAGTGATTCATAAAAAACACGATTATTTCCATACATTAATGGCCTTGACTTCATTCAGCAACTACTATTTTTTTTTCTCACTTTTACCCTAAGGCACTCACTGAGATTTGGTAGAAAGGGGCGGGGGGGCAGAGAAGCATTTTGCCAGGAGCACTGAATTGCTAGATTTAAGTCACCGGCTGCTTGACTCCTCTGGAGAATGACAACCACGAGGAAACAAAGAAGGCATGATGGCTTGACTGACAGCCTTTTTATGTCTGTTCACCACAAGGTCAGATGTACCCTCAAATAGAAAAAATAGATGAGCGAGTGATCCCCCGCAATGGCAGCATTTCTTAAAGGAGAACGTGCTCTATAAGTTTTTGGCAAAATGAAGATTGTGAAAATGAGTGGCAGCAAAAAAAAGCAACGCTCTGAAGCAGCGACATCAAAAGAGGAAGGCGAATAACAGCGGAGTAGCATAATCTAAATATAATTGCGCAACTGCTGGCGTGTCAACTTCAACCTTGTCTCGTAAATGCCATAAGGAAGAAATGTTCTCCGAGGTTAATTTCAGACTATATTATCAAGAGAATTAAGGCAATTACCAACAAATGACAAAAAGGGCTATTCAGAACCAATTCTGAGGATAACTGCCCGTGCTATGTCCTCTCAGCAGGTGGTTATTCATAATACAGCGGGTGATTCATATGAATTATTTCCTACCTGTCATTCACTTTGTTCTGCCGCCTCGCTCCGTCCAAGTAATTGTAGTCCTGTAGATTTCACTTTGGCACCTACGGCGGGGTTCTTGGCTGACCTTCCCGGACTCTCCCTTCAAGCAATTATCTGTGGGTATTTTGGAGAAAGGAAGCCTGTAAATATTCCCGAGGGAATCCCGTTCCCCCGTCGATCGAGAGCCAATCAGCCTGAAACGTAGATACACGTCGATATACAAGAAGTTAGTTATATAAAAAATAGAATACTGTGAATGGGCACAGCGACTGTTTCAAGCCTGCTTGCTATTTTTGGCGCACGCTCCACTGACAAATATCTGAAGTGATTAGTATTAATGGACGAGAGATCACTCTTGGTGGAATTTCATTTCAACAATCAAACAGCAATCTAACCTGTTAGGTGTTTCCCTCCAAAACCCAATTTTAATTGATCGAATTGTGTAGAATCTCTGTCATTTCATATGTTAGTTGCACATGTTCCCCTGTCCGCCAGAACAAGCTGTGTTGCATTACACCACCTTTGGCATTTTTTACATAGCGTCGCCCAGTGATGAAAAAACAGCAGGACCTCAATTTGCCTTGAAATGTTTAATCTCCAAATGAAAAAAACACATCCACACAAAGCAGCAAGAAGCTAAGTAAGAGTACAGGGTCATTTGCCGCCAATGAAGTATTGGTAAAAACGCGTTTCCATGGAGACTAATATGCTCGCAACTAAGATGCACAGAGTGGCATTTTGGAATGAATGAAGCAAACTGTGGGGCACAAGATAACCAGCTTAGACAAAAGAGAAACAATGTCAACACAAGCACCGCTCGTCCGGCCCCGCGTTGCCATTTAAAATGACTCAACCAGACTATGTAATGAACATGTACGGTCCCCTCTGGTAGGCGGGGGGAAACAATACACTGTAGTGTGTATCCAACATAAATAAGAAATGCTCTATGAATCAAAACAATGAACGCTGAGAGAGAAAAAAACCTACAGCAGTATGGCACCATAACAACTGAAAGAAAAAAAAAGAAGCTGAATTTAATCTCCCTAGTGACATATTGTATGTCTCATCTCTGGCAAATAGAACAGGTCCATAAAAAATAGGCAGCACAACGCCATCTCAACAGCGTCTTTGCTGCAGCAGCCCTCTGAGGAACAAGCTGTGAACATTCATTCCTTCAATAACATTGAACTGAATGGGCAGACTGTATTATCTCTATTAGTTCATGGCTACATAGATAGAAAATAGAAAGTATAGGTTGAAGTGCATACTGTCTTCTCCTGCACTACATATATATATATATATACAGTGGTGGCCAGAATTATTAGAACACTTGGCATATTTAAGAGGTTTCAGTTGTTTTTGTTCAATTGGCCATTAAAATACCCATAAAACGAATGAAATATATACAAAGTCATCATTATGCTCTATAAACCATAGAATAGAGCCATCATAAGGAGATTTATGTCATTTTCCTTACAAAAAACAAGCTATGCCTATTTGGACAATAAACTGGACAGATCTATTGTACATTCAAAGGAAAGCCTTTGGCTTGAGTTGCAGAAGGACTGGGATAACATTAGTGTTCAAGTTCTCAGGAAATATATTGACACTATGCCAGAGAGATGTGCTGCTGTAATTGCTGCAAAAGGTGGACATACCAAATATTAAAGTTAAAAGTGGATAAAAACAGTAGGACTCACTTCATCTGATATCTGTTGTGCTCAGAGCAACCATCTGCATGTTTCATGAACATTATGAAATGAAATCATGTTTTGGAGGCAAGAAAAGGTCAATATTTTCAGATCTGTCAGGTGTTCTAATAATTTTGGCCACCACTGTACATATATAAAGGTGGGAGAATGGTAGATGTACCATGGGAAATGTGTACATTTACCAACTCTGTGGGAAATTTTCACATTTACCGGTAGATGTACACATTTACCATTTCCCCACCTTTACCGTAACATCCTGTACAGTATGTTTGCAGTGTTTCACGCGTAACGTGTAATCGTCTATCTCAGCACCGGGTGCACCAGAGCAAAATCGTGTATGTGCGGTGTACCTCCTGAACAAAGGTGATTCTGATTCTGATAATGTTCGGTGGTGAATCTGCACGGTTGCCTATAAAAACGGATATAAAGCCATAAAGCGCTGCTCAAAGGTGACCTTTTTTTTTTTTTTTGAAGAGCCGCTCCGTGACGCGCCGTGAATTCGGCAGCATTAAAGTTCCCCCTCGAATTTATGCCTTTCGCGTGGCTCGACCTCTAAGTCAACAGTATGTTGAGAACAACGCGGGGATGACGGGAAAGGAAACAAGACAAGTGCACACACGGCGATAAACGCGGTGACGGCGCGAGCGCGGTAGAAAAACCCTCCGATGTCTTTATCTGCCGAGCGAGCCACTGCGGCCGCTGTCATTGGTCGCAAGGTGAGCCACCTGTGTGCAACCCGAGGAAACGTATTGACGCGATCGAGTTGGGATTGTTGCTTATCGTCGCAATATCAGTCACCTTGTTCTTTTTTTTTCTTTTTTTTATCAAAAGTCAACAACAGCGCTATCTAACCCCGATATGAAGCCAATTAAATCCTTGTCTCAATCTATGGTGTGGCGGAGCGCATTTTAATTTGTTGTCAATTCAACCTTTAACTCTTTTCAGCCTGTCACTGAGGGGAAATGCTTAATTGGGAGATGTAGATGTACAACCTATACAGAGTACTAAGATGACTGTATAAGAATATGACCGTACAGACAGCTCACCGCTGCAGAAAGACTGAGATTTATGAGCGTGCGGGGCAGGGAGCCTGTGCTTTATCACGGGGGTTGAGGGAGAAGGTGACGCTATTGACACACAGAGGCGCGGCTAAGCCACTTCAGATCCCAATCGATCATAGGTCCACTCCACTACAAGTGGCATTCCCCCCTTATAAACGGAGACTTTCCTGCCCGCGCTGACTTTCAGGACCCCAGGGTTCAGGTCGCCCAGCTGGACTGCGGTCCCCCGCCGTGTCACCCGCCCCCCGGCCCCACGCTGACCGAACAAATTTTTGTTCTTTGGGTGTTCAATCACTCGATTTCGGCCGCTCGCTTACTGTTTTTTGGCTGGAGCAAAGCCGGGGGAAAAAAAAAAAAAAAAAAGACAGCTGGCCATTTCTGGAATACACGACTCGGTGTCTAGCTCTAATTAAGATTCACGCTTTGTTCTTTCCCGGGGCCGCCGTCTCTCTAATGCCTGCTTGGGGGTAACTTCATAAAGCCTAGGACCCAGAACTTGTAAATGGCCTGTGACAATGAGATTATAAAAGAAGCTTTTTTTTTTTTTTTACACGTCTTACGTTATTATATTGAATTGAAATGTCCCCCTTACTTTCTATAACTCCAGCTAATCCCTCCCAGGAGGATGCCCATTAACCTGGACCAACACTCTGCCCCTCCTGATGAGGCTGGAGGCAGGCCTCCTCTATTTGCTTTCCTGATCTCTGTCACTCAAACTCCCCCCCCTCCCCACATAATTATTGTGTGCCTTCACAGGTTACATAGTGGATATTAGCTGCACTGTAAGCAGACATTAATTACATGAGCAACTGGATTGAGTTAATAAGGCTTGCTTAAAACACTTCTGAGCGTGCACCAAACCCCCCCCCCCCACCACCACCCGCAGTTACCATGGAGTTGCGTTCTTGGACGGGGGATATGAAGGAGCCGGGGTGTTTATGTTCTTGGATGTAAATAACATCGCGGCAAAATGATAAGCTCACTTGTGACAACCCCCGTCTGGCAGGAGCTGACAGTTTGAAATTACATTAATCCTTATCTATTCATTATGAAATGTGCGGGGTCTAGCTGCGGTTGTGTGCCTTATCGAGGTGTAGCGCCTCGGCTGAATTTGACTCGGATTTCTATCTTTTTTCTTTTTTTTCTCTCGGAATCCGTCACAAATTCCTCTCGTGGCCGACACATGCGGGAAGGCAGCGACTTGCCGCTCACGGGTCAAGTCAGATTCATTCGGGGGGGGTATCTGATCTGCCCCATCCCAGAGCTTGTGCTACGTGTGAGAAGAGCAGCACATATAAGCGTTCAGGCTGTAGTGGCGTGGGAACAGAGAGCGTTCATTTCATCTCCCCGCCGGCCGGGGCGCTTCTTTTTTAAAAGGCTATCCTCCCACAAGGTCCTATCACTAGCAGGTTCAAGGGCAAAATAAATCAGCGATGACACGTCCCATCGTCGTTATGTAGGGCGCAGAGGTCTCCTGTCTGCGGCAGGAGCTCGGGTTGAGAGATCCCCTTTGTGTCTGAGGCAGGATCACATTAACAGCCTGACTCATTACATTAATAGCGGTGCCATCCGCCGCAACATGAATAATGCCGTTCCCTCTGTGAAGGGGTTACAAACCAGCCTGACAGCGGAAAAAAAAAGGCATCAGACTATTAGTAACTATAAATCCATAACCGACACGCACTGTCCATACAGGGCGACAGATATTAGCTGCTGTGAAAGGGTACTCTGTTGAATCCATTAACGGTGGATTGGAGAGGATGTAGCGCCATGAGTCAAATCCACTGTTTACGCAGCGACTTCAGATTTAAATGACGGATGGATGGAAAACATATATTAGCTGGGACTTCCTGATGGCTCGGTTACCGTGTGCAGCGCGACATCCCGGGTTTGAATCTGACCTCTGTCACATTTTCCCGCCGCTGTCAAAGAAAGCAACAAAAAAAAAAAAAAAAAAACGACCTAGAGAAAATGTCTACGCTCGCAGAGGCTTCATAACTTCCTCATGAACTGCGGCTACCGGTTGTGGCAGCTCCATTTGGATCAGCAGAATTTGGGGAATTTCTTCACAACCTCAATCTCCTCTAACCCTTCCCTACCTCGCGAGCCCCCCCCCCCCGTTCCCCACCTAGCCCTAGCACCGGGGGATCTGTCACAAATCAAGGCTGGGAAGGTCAATAAAAGCAAACCATGCCAGACTCTCTGACTGACACATCAAAAGTTCCCCCGGCTGCACTCCACATTCTGCCTTCCTTCCTTTCCAACCAATTTAGCCGAGTCCGAGGGGAGCCCCCCTAATCCATGCCTCTGAAAGTGTGCTTAATCAACCTATGATTAAGAGGGAGCACGCCAAGGTGTCCAGCAACATCTTTGTTGCCCCGTCCACGCCGCGAGCCCGGCGTTCCCTACAACGAGAGACGAAAACAGGATTTATTTGCCTCCTTGCCTCTATCATCCGTGTCGCCCCGATCAAACGGTTTCTTCTCCTTTAGTTTTGTTTTAGGCCCTTCATTCATTCCACGTCCACCAATGGGAAATACAAAGCTAATGTTTTGGTCCTTCTAATTTCTTTTTCTTTTTCTTTTTCCCCCCTCTCTCTCTTCTTGTCTTTTTTTTTTTCTGGTTGTTGTTATGAGTGTCCCCCGGGTGTCTGGGAATGAATTAAACATCAGTGTGTTGGTAGGAAGGGCAGAGCATCTCCTGAATGGATTGAATGCAAAGAGTGTTGTCTGAGTGGGGAGCAGCAGTGGAGGTGACAGAGGAGGCTTTGCTCGGCATGAGGACCGAGAGCCATTGGGGAAACACTTTGACCTCTAACTTTTGACCTTCTGCATGCATAGTCATTTTCCCTTTTCACTTTCCTTCCCTCGCTTCTTGCTAAATAATTTGGCTTTTCCAATCTTTAAAAAGAGGGCCGCGTTTGGCATTTTCTTTATCCCGTAATGCCAGCGTCCGTGTATCTACGCGTATGCCTGCGTGCGAAAACGGCAATAAATTTGTACCTGGAGACTCGGTTGACCTTAGTTATTAACATAATCTTTTGTGTTCAGTTGACTCTTGTCAATGGAAATTTGAGAAAACAGAGAGGGGCCTTTTGCTTTTTCCTCTTTCCTCTTTCCTCAGCAGCTTCAGGACATCTGGGGCATGGCTCTTTATATGTTAACCATTGTTGTGGGATGAAGGATGCCTGTGCGCAGAAGATAACTGGATTTTAGGACATGAAGAATTTGATAAAATAGTAAGTGGAGAGGCAAGATTGACCTGCAGTAACAACTCCCGGCTGTGTGTTTTTTCTTTTCATCATATGCTGTCAATGCATTCTGAATGCATAGGTTGAAAAGTAAACATTTCATATTGGTAACTTTAAAGGTGCTACAGGCAACATTTTTAAACATCAATATATCATTGTGATAGCGTGGTATAATCTCCACCTGGAAATCTGTCCAGGTGGAGGCCAGTAGAGGCTACCAAACCTCTTGACAATGGTCCCATTTATTTACAGTAATTACACTTAATATTTCAAAATCAATGTGGTAATGATTTATTTATGTTTCAAAACCTACACATAGCACCTTCAATAAGTGCAAATACCATTTGTCATGCTGCAATCCTACGTGTGCAGTCGCCAAATGATCATTTATAATGGTGAAACTGAGCATCCAGCAAAGAAAGATAGAATAAGATCAATAAAGAAAGATCAATAAAGAAATGTATAGAAAACCTGACACCCTTGACATCATCATATAGTGAAAATCCGGGAATTACAACCTACAATTTCCAGTGGTATATCATATATATGCTACATATGGATAATTTAGGGTCCACCAAATTTCTGCAGCATTTTGTTGCATCATTTCCAATTTGTTTGACTTTTAAGGTAAGAAAGGTAATGCCGATACCAAAATAATGCTAAGTGGGCGACCACGGGTTGAATGAAAGGGTAAAATCTTTGACGTGAAATATATAAACTATGTCACTCCTTTGTGACCATGCACAAAGGAAAGCACAAGATTGTCACTTCTTCTCCAATCTCCTCTGAAGTCATCCCATAGGATCATTGATTGACAGTCTCAAAGGAGAATGGTCTCAGACATCTATCCGTGTTCCTGTTAAGTGAGTACAATTGGCAAGTGTAGTTACAGTTTTGTGCCCAAAAGGTACATTTTGCTTTTACTGTCAGCTCCAAAGGCAGGAAAAACTACCTGTTCCTGATCTTAAATTGCTGTACTGCATGTTGACTGAATCTAATCAGTCTTGGGTTACATCTGAGGTTTAAGGTCTTTGGAGCTTATATTTATCCACTTACTTGCCGGTACACATAGAGTGGTAAGCATGTATTAACAGAAGCTGTACTGCAGCTTTCACTTCATCTGTTGTGTTGGTCTGGCATAATTGAGCATTTTAAAAAGCATTAAGTACTTTTGAATCCCGCTAGCTAATTTTGGAGTCTATAGAACCAGTTACTGAGCATTTCAAGGAGAAAACCTGAAATATCATATATTTTTTAAAGTTGATTACCCAGAGAGAAGAAATGAGTCTCATATTTCAAGGCAGAGTTCAGTGAACTGTGGTCATGTGATTAATAACCTTGTCTGAGACTTGCCAAAGAGCTAATGCCTGGCCTTTGGTTTACAATAACAGAGATTTGTGGTGTGCATACGGCCCAAAACAAGAACAAAAAGTCAAAAGGATTTTCTGGAGAAAGAACAGTCTTGCTAGGCGAGTGGGTTGAAAGGAAACATCTATCTCCTCAGCTAACCTCCTCTGTCAAACATCTCTGCTATTTCAGAGTGACTTTCATCAACAAAGTACTGTGCTTGTCCATAGCAACGCCCACATACAACACACAAGTCAAGGTTGCGTAATCTCTTTAGCATTATACAGTATACAACAGTAAGAGACTATTATTCTTTTCCACAGCATGTTGAGCACTTAGCAACATTGCAAAAGTCCACTCATTGAAATACATATGCTATTTGCTCCTCTTGTTCCTCCAGTATTGCTCTTGCGCTTGAAGCCGCACGGGGCGACTTCACACTTTGGCGGCCCCAAGTGGTAGCAGGCGATGTGTGAAAGTTTGAAGGACTTCATCACCCAGAAATCACATGACGTGACGTCAGTAAGCTGCGTGCTCCTCGGACCTACTTTTCTTCTTCTTCAACGGCTGGTGGGAGCGGTGCGCGGACAAGATCCTCCGCCGGCGTAATTACACCTGAAGTTAATTTCAGCAAAAAGTCTGCAGGGTCTCAATTAGTGGAGATGTGACACTCTTCCCTGCTGCAGCCCCAGTTTGTGACTTAGACTGATAACGCGGGTGTATTTTTACATGCACGACTTGCCGAGTGCAGCTTTAAATAAAAGTTGCAGAACAAGACATCACCGCAGCCAATGCTTCCCACATCTGCTCAGCCCTTGTCCTTCCAACGCCTTGTATCAATTTGTTTTTTTGCATGTCAAGTCAAGAGGAGGTTGTCACAGAAGACAACTCGCTTGTCTCATGCACATGATTGAGGCAACGGCGATTTATAACGTACCAGCCAGAGCGACAGACCTCACTTATCTTAGGCCGACTCCTCTGCCAATGCCCTTTCACTCAGCCAATGAGGATGAAGGTTGCAGGTTGTGTCACTTTGTCAAAAGCGGAGGAACCATTGCAAATCTACGCTATCCATCCTTCTGTAGGGCATGGAGCTTTTCCCCTGGTGCAAAGCGGTTGCAGCGCTGACTCTCCTCAACCTGCCTGTCTATCTCCTACGCCCGGGAAGCTCACAGGGGGGTTGTTATCACAAAGGGCCAATTTGTTATCCTGGTTTCACTCCATCACAGAAGCCATTATTTGGGACTTTTATCTATCAAGAAAAAGCTGTTAATGTGAGCAAGAAAGTGTGTACTCTGTCATTACGCTGCTGAAGCTATTGACTTCACCTGAGACTGATTCTAGCTGAATGAACCCGAGGCAATTACGCCAGTGAAGGAAGATTGACACCACTACTGTGATGTGAACTACCTTGAACTTTTAAGTTGCTCCCGGTGAAAACACCTAGTCTGATCTTTATGTTAATATTTTGCGGACTAATTGCTCTGCGGTGCAAAGCCCTTGATGGAGCGGGGCACCTCCTCCATAGGCGGATCCTCCTATTAGGTGGCAAGCACAGCGCCGCGTTCGTGGGCTCCGACACCAGCATCTCCGCCGAAACACTGACTGCTAGATAATGCATCCTCACCTGCAGGACGGACAATATTTCATAAACCTGAGTGCAATGCCGTGATTTATCATTTTCACTTATTACCCAAGACACTCGGAATGATCGATTGGTTTATCCTCCAAGTTGAAGCTATGTATATATATCAGCTAAGAAAAAAAGAAGGGGGGAGGAAAAAAAAGACAATTACCTGCCTAGGTGCCGAGGGGGGATATTTCCTGAGAGTCAACCTTGATGCGACAGTCTCATGCCCTCTGTGTCTCCATCATGCACTGTGACTTCGCCGTCATTATCAGATGGACAGCTGCGCTATCTGTGCAAATACTCTCCCCAATACTTAGTCAGGCGTTTACAAATGGGTTTAGGAACAGCGGTGGCTTTTGGGAGAATAAGAGTCACAGCACTGAGTCACCCTTTTCATGTGGTTAAAAAAAGGATACACTGAGAGAAAGAAAAAACTGAGAGAGAAAAGAAGAGATGGTCTAGAGGTTAACCTGAGACAGATGGTTACAGGTGTCGTGAATATTCTACCCGTAAAGAATTCTAAATGTTTTTTTTAATTGTGAAAAAACTATTTTTAGTAGAGGAAAAGAAACAAATATTTGCCCCCTATCAATTTACATGCACAATCTGGAACTTGCGACGCATTCTTCACAAAAAAGTAAATGAGAGGTTGTTTTTTTTTCAAATCAACCTGTGAAAACGCGTATTTGGCTTCCTGACATCTGATCCAGAAAGCCTTGACATCCACAAACCATTCTCAGTCCAGCCCAATCACTTGTCACACAGTCAGTGTGGGCTGGAGGCCCCTATACCCTCATCACAACTCATCATTAAACCACAAGCTGTCAAATTAAAACTTTTAAATTGTGTGAATGCCTCCTCGGAACTTTCCCTTTTTCCCGGCAACATATTGCAGAGATAATTGAGGATATTAGCAGCCAGACTGTTACCAAGAGATGAAAGGCGAGGAGGGAGCGGTGACAGCTCCTCTCGCTCGTGGCGGTAACGAGGGACTGTCAAAAGTCTCTCCGTGTTTATCTCGGATCATCTAGGGGGATTTAAAACCCTTACCTTCACAATTCCATTCTTTATGGCGCGTCCTTTATCCACAGTGATTTACGGAGGCTCAAGCCCTACGCCGTGTGATGAATGAGCGCTCTTCACAAGGTGTCAGGGCCAGGCAGCGGTGGGCGGCGGTGACTCTCCCCCTCACCCCCTCCCTTCATTTTTCTTTGGCTTTCTCTTTCTCTCCTTGTCTTCCCCTCGCGCCTCTCCAAATTGGGCTGATGATGCTTGGATATCTTGACACTTTGACACGCACACCTTTTTGTGTTTTCTGAGGCATTTACAGGACATGTGCCTTTTTACCATTTTTGGTTGGGGGGGGGGTCGCAGATCAGTACAGACCTTGAGACCTGACTTTGATTCCAGTCTCAGCCGTGAGCTATCCCTAACCCAATCTGAGTCTTCACCCTATACCTCACATTAATACCATTCAAAACCGCGCAGCTTGCACCAGCTGCCGTGCAACGTGACCCTATGTGCAAAACCCTGCAGCAGGTTAATGCACTATAACACAAGTATTTATAGTGGCGCTAGTCGCACATCAACAGCGTTCACATTTACTGGTGGAATGGCGGAAGCTCACATGAAACTACACTTCAAGGAATCTAACTGCAGCAACCACGTTGCGCTAGGTCACAGATGAGTTCATACGCTTCACAGACCTCTGAAGGCAGACCAACTAGTGTCTCTAGCTAGCACAAGCCACTCAGCATGACCATGCCGAGCTCAAATAAAACATGGGAAACGGCACATGTTGTACATGTGGATGCCATTGATGCAGAAAACGGTTTTGCTACCATAGAAACTCCTATAAAAGGTGATGGTTTGAAATAGATTATGTGTCTAGAGCAAAGTAAAATGATTCCAGCGAACATTTATCAAAAACCTTTTGAAATGAGTTGGATTGGATTGTTTAAAGTATTAACATCCATTTTCAGCTCATACATTGTAATTCATTTTAGGGCAGCTCTCAGGCTGATTGTAGAAATGGTGTTACAAATTCTGATACATTTTAATGTGGAATGATAGGGAAGACTATCTTACTGAAGCAGGGGAAGAAAATTCCCCTCTGTGACACATTTGTGACTTATATACGTGTTCAAGTGTCACACCAATGACATTTTTATGCTGATAACATGTTAAGATTTTAAGATTTTGCAAATCCTGCCTTAGATCCTTTGGGATTGTGTATGTGACTTTGCATGAACATCATGTAATTAGCATTAAAGGGGAACAGTAGATCTAACTGACCAGTCTTGGCTCCATCATTTTGAAGTCACAGTGAAATGAAAGCAAAATATTCATGATATATATATATTTCACAATAAATAAATGCCCACCCCCCCAAAAAAAAAAATCTTGTGTTTTTATATCAAAATTCCATCACATTTACTTCCTGGAAAATGGTGTATCTGTGATGATGACCTCATGGTGTAGTAGGCAATACAACTGATAATACCATCGCAGATTTTGTTAACAATCCCATCAAATAAAACTGCCTTTCGCGCCCTCACGGATATCCCCAACACCACCAGCCACTTTTGAATGATGCCTCCCCATGTTATGTCCTGCACCAACAGGAAATATGTCAAATCAAGGAAGTAAGATGCTCTCAAAATGTGACTTTAAAAACGGTAGCATAGCATAGCATAGCATAGCATAACGTAACATAGCATAGCGTAACATAGCATAACGTAACATAGCATAACATAGCATAACATAACATGACATAAAGTGACATAGCATAGCATATCAGTGTCAGGAGTAAGATCCAAGCCCTTTCAGAATGTATTGTATCTTGCAAGATGTTGTCATGTTCTGTTGCCACGGCTGCCTTCCCATCTATTGTCCATCACTCTCCACCGTCCAGGGAGAGACGTATGAGTCTCTCTCCCGATCCATCTCCGCCCTTACTGTATTGTCTTGTTGAGTGTCAGTGTCACATGTTAGGGCATTAGCTGTGAAGACATCAGTGGATGAGGTCACCGCTGACACTGTGCCACCATTAAATCAATGGCCTCTGAAGCTGTGAGAACAAGCCTCGCGGTCGCCATGGTTCCCAGCACGCGTGGGCCAGCAGCCGGTTATAGGCATTTTATCCAAGGTGTCGGAGGCACTGTCAGATGGGCGTGGCACCTGAGGCTCTCCTCCACACCTGGCTATCCCCCCCCCCCCCCCCCCCCCCCCCCGTGAAGCTGTACGCTGTTCGTGCCGCCGTCCCACAAAAATGGAACGCAGCAAACCAACGCCGCTATGATCCCTCTAACCCTCAAATGCTTTTTACGTGAACAGTATATCTCAGCCAAGCTAGCCGGCAGATGGTTAAAGAGATACCATTCTGGGATGTGGCAGATTAACTGCCCTGTGAAAACAGTAAACACACTCAGTGGAACATGATGGTTTAAACTGGGGTAACTACGCAAAGAATCAGTGTCACATTTAAACATACGCACAGTCCACTTAGCGAAATTAGCAGAATGAGCAATGAGGACGACAAAGCCAAAGTGACAAAGTGGTTAGGTTGGTGCTAAGTTCCTATCTAAATAAGTCTTGCTTAAATGCATGCCGTTCCTCTCTCTCTCTGTACAATAATCGGGCCTTTAGTGCTGCAGAGTGTTGCAGTGCATTAAGATAAAAGCGCTAAAACAGTGTTTGTTCTGCATCCCAAATGGAGGCTGCTAAGTGAAGTAGCATGCTGTTATAGGGAGTCGAGGGATGATGCTAGCATGAGTGCCTCTCTGAGTGGGAACACTTCACACTGCAGGGGCTTGCACCAACGCCACAGCATAAATTTGTCATATATCTCTTCTTTCCCCCCCCCCTCCTTGCTTACTTTTTACACCAGCTCTAACTGTCTGCTGTATTCATTTATCGTATTTGCTCATTATGCCTCTATTTGGATTTCAGTAAAAGTTTTCATGGAAAATAGTTCACCTGATTTTGCATTTTCGGAGGGTACGTTCTTATTTCTGCTTCTCCGGATTGTTGTTTTTTTTTCTCCCCCAGACTGGCAAGTGACTGGCAGCTGACTTTGAATCAAAGACTTGGGGGAAGTTAGGGACTGATGACACAGTGGAGCAGCAAAACTTTTGATGAAGAAATTCACAGTATTGATGTGTTGATGTGCTCTCAAGCAATTGTGTCAAAATAGGCAGAACTATAAAAGGCCACATCAGAAAACACCGGGGGGGTCGGAGCAGAAACTACTGTTCCCATAATCCAGTAAGTCACACCCTGAGCTGGGGTTGAATTCTGAGAAAGACTGACACCGTAATTCACCTTCCATAGTCTCCCCTACTTACTTAGGAGCTTAAAAATGGATTACGCTCGCAGGCCTTAAGATGAAAAATAGCAGAAAGTTGCATGTCACTATATAGCCATCAATCTACGTCATGTTAAATGACTGAGCTAATCACCTTGAGAGTTTGTTCTCTGGGTGCACTGGGAAGACAAACACCCCTCCTACCACCCCCCACCCCCCAACGTAACTGAAGCTGGGGGGAAATGATGAACACAGATGGCGGAGGGAGAGTGAGTTCTGGTTGCGCGCCTGTTGCAGATTGAAATTGAAGACGTCGCCGTGGTCTAACATTGAACCTGCCATGAATGTGTCACACAGACAGCGGTCCTTAATGTACTGAGAAGCCATTTGGTCCGAGAGGTCTTAAAACTCCGGGAGGGCCCCCTCCGCGACTCCTCTCCGACGATTCCTGAAAAACATTTCTTATAAAAACGGCGGGGGGACGAGGGGAAAATAAATTTGTTGTGATGTTTACGAGTCTGCGCGGTTGAGGGCATTGGAGCGTTGCTGTAATGGCGCCGTGCGACAGGGGATGGGAAGGGGACCTTGGCCCGTACTCTCTCTCTCTCTCTCTCTCTCTCTCGCGGCACACAAACGCATACATGCACCCCGGGCCCCGATAATGAGAATCCACCTCACCAAATCTTTCAATTCAAGGTCTTGCTTAGATTGACTGTAATGCCTAAGTAATCAGCCTGCACTGACCCACCTTGTCCCCGGCCAGGATTTATAGCACCCAATTACTGATCTCTATTACCCAATGTGCCAAGGGGATGGAAATCAGACGAGTGGACACCGGGCCGCTGCTCTGTCTCCCGGTCTGGGCGACCAGGTGGTGAGAGGATGGCCTCCCCTCCTCTCCGCCTCCTGTCCATCTTTCATACTCCATTACTCGGCCCGGCGGAGAACTTTTAATGTTCCCTGGAGTGTCTGAATACTTAGTTTTTCTTAGCGGTTACTGATATTGTGATGGATGTCACGCCTTTTTTTTTTCTTCCAGTGTCTCTCTTTTCCTTATAAATGCATCTGTACTTGAATTAGCGAGCGATCAACCCGCCTTTCCAATTACAGATTGCAGTATTGTAAACCACGTGTCAAAACACTGATCAAAGCAGTATTATGTAACATTACATACTTTGGTGTCTGTTTGGCTTTAAAAGCTGGGCGGGAATCTGCAATTCCTTAGATACCATTGCAAATTTAATAAAATGTAGTCCCTCTATTCAACCTCTTTGCTTTGTGCACATATTGTTGCATTACACAATTATTTACATAAATATAAAACATCATAACACACAATTCTATCGAATGGAGGTATACAGTTACCATAGCAGCAAGGGGTGCTTTACCATACCTTGCTTTCTGTGTTTTGTGTCATTATTTATTTACTTATTTCTTTTCATTTTGATTTATTTGCACTCACTTATACAATTTGAGCCCGGAGATCCGACGGCAGAGGCAGAAAGCTTCAGCTATGTATGAAGCGAGTCGGCTCTATTGAACTGTTCTCTTGAAAGAGCGACATTCATCTTATTCATTTTTGCTCCGTTGCCGCGGGGCTAGGGGCAGGGCAAGGCTGCTAGTGCCCTATCACCAGGCACCAAAAAATCTGCCCTACCCTATTTCATCAGCGCGTTAAGGCAGGTGAACAGAAGCAGCAAGGTGAATTGAGATATCGGTTCAGTGTTTCCCATGCATCCCGATGTATAGAAACCCATCTAAATCGATGCACGTAAGATGCAGACGCGCATCACACCAGAGGCTGATCTCCCTCAGCGGTAGCGTGTAAACACACAGCCTTTTTTTCCACATCAGCTTGTGTGAGACAGACAGGCAGACAGACAGACAGACGTCACCTGCTAGACAGACGAGAGCAGTCTGACCTCAACAAAAGCTGTCATTAACTCGACAACGGAAGGTAATTGTTAACTTTTCCCTTCCTCCTCAGTTCAAAAATGCACCTTGGGTTTACACTGCAAATTCACGCTGTGGTAATTTCATTAAATAAAAAAAACAACAACAATCGCTCACCGTGATAACACGTTTTGTTTGTTGCAGTACGATGTTAATGTTGCGTAATACATGCTGGTATTACATGCATTCAGCTTTAAAATAGCCCTGCATAGTGTGGAACACGTGGGTTCATTCATGGACAGCGTCTGAATCCGATTCCCGAGGTTTTAAAGTTTCAAAGAAAAAGAAAAAAAAAACCGAAAGGAATGCATGAAAGGGTTAATCAAAATATTTGTCTGTTATTTGGAGGCGAACAGCAGCGCCGGCAGAGATAATTTGGAGGTTCTGTCATGCTCAGCTTAGATAAAGTTCATAAAAGCGAGCGAAGGAAAAAAATATGGATCCTTTGAAATTGTGGAATGCGCAATGATTCTCCCTCTTTTTTTTTTTTGAGCCACTTTAGAAAGTTCACATATGCACGTCGAGCCGTGTGTAAAGTTCCCCTTACAAAGCTGTCATTCATTTTATGGTGACGGCTGCCAAAGTAAGGGGCTTTGTGGGCTCCTTGATAATATTTCACATTTCATTTTTGATGCCTCAAATGAATGTCTTTTCAAAACAATGTTATCTCCGTGGCGGCGCAGGGGAAGCCGCAGCCGTGTCATATTGTTTAGTTCTGAAGTGGCGTACCCTGGCAGTACTGTACCTTTCCTCGGGGGCCAACCAGAAACATTAATTATTGATTCACAACACAGGTTTGCAGGGAGGGAGGGTGAATAGTCGTGGTGTCTAAAGAAGGTCTGAAAAGGAGTGGCATATTTTGAAAAGTCCATTACATAACATGCTTTTTGGACAGCTCCGGTTTACCGCTGCAATACATCTGGGTTGTGCTCCAGATAGCCAAACATAAACTGGTTCGGAAAATTTCACATTCCAATTCATCAGCCCTTCAGGTTCAGATTTGCTGTGAGAGCGGCAAATGGAGGAGGGTTGCTTGAGCACAACGGAGAGAAGCGCCATTGTCGAGCCTAAGGTACATTCAAGGCAACCAGACGTTATATAACCTAGACTTCAACATGTTGACATCGAACGTCCTCGAAAAAGGAATCCAGCACATCATTGCATAGAAAGTATTGTATAGGTTGCTACAGCCAGGAGGACATGACTGAATGGCATTATTGTAATATAGTTAAATGTCCGTACGTAATCGTACGTGTGTTGTACTTTGTCCTAGCCAACAGCTTCAGCGCTGTAGTCAGTAATAAACAGGATGATTTTCTCTCCCTCGGTCGGTCAAGTCCCCGCCCCCAACGCTTGTCAGTCATCTTGATGAGCTGTCTACCTTGAAACGGCATCTAGCCCGAGGCGCAGGTAACCGCAGGCGTCGAAGAAGCAGATGGTGAACACGGGCAAAAAAAAAAAGAAAAAGCAATGCTCTTGTCTGCCACGGGTTTAGCTTTGCTGTACTTTCTTGTCTTACTACTTTCCTCCGTTGTTGTTCTTGCGGGGTCTTCTCTGCTCGGTGGTCCGCTAGTCGCACCTCGATAGCCGCAACCCGGCAGCAAATGGGACACAGCCCAAGATGTCACAAACAGCAGTGAAAAAGCCAATTTCTGGCTGAAACTTGACTGATAGTCAGCAGTCCCCATGACCCCCAGACACCAAATGCCGTCCTTTTTATCCAGATTATTTACCAACCAAATGGTCGAGTAAGGGTGCAACAGGAGATCCCCTTCGCCAGAAAGACACCTCACTTGTTGCAAGACAGGTCTTGTCTGGAAGGCTAAGATCATAGGAGCATAATTCCCCTTGTAGACTCAATACTAGCTTTTTTGTGCTTCATTGATCCTGTTGACAACACCAGCGAGATGCTATCTGGTAGCGTCGCGGCCGGGGTGACGTCGTGGAGCGAGGATCTCCACCTCGCGGCAGCCGTTGCGAAGGAGTCAGGCTCGCGCCGTTCTCCGGCAGGTGGGGATTACCGGCGTGGCTGCCACCAATACCGCCGCCGCGATCCGCAATGTGCCACTCTTCCTAATCCGTCCCTCCGCGACGGGCCCAACCCCTAGCGGCCCCGCTACGAAGAAACGGCATCGGAGGCAGTAAAGCGAGGAACGCCGAGCCGACGCCAAAACGCGCAAGGCACAAACAAATTACAGACGCGCACACACACACACACACACACACGTGCACACACACGCTGCCAAACCTTGTGTGCAGTGTGGGAACAACCTCCTCCCTCTTTTACACCCATCTGAATCGTGCTGATTGTGGGTGGACTCCGGGGAGAACAGTTTTGCATCACTGGGTGGATCAGTCAGCTCTCTTTGTTAACTCACTCATCTGTTTGAGTAATGACAACGTAATTACTCCTGCCACTGACTGTGTTCAGACACGTGATGCTTAAAGGTGTTTACTGCCCCGTAGCACAAAATCACCACTGTATATATATATATATTTTTTTTTTTTTTTTTTTGATTGATACCAACCAGAAACCCAATCGGATGTGATATTTGCCCAGTTCGCGAGCCGAAAGGCGGCAGGTACTTGCGAAGAGAGAAAAAAAAAATGAAGACGTCTGTTGCTTTAACAACGGACCTCATGAGGTAGAAGTGACTGTGTTTATGCAGCGGGAGAAATATTATGAATAATTGGAGAGTTGACGCAATGAATTCCTCCGGCATTAATCGAGCCCGTGATATCTCTCATGTTAGCGTCACATGAATCATTGTTAATTCCCATGATTCCATTACCGTTCCGTGCAACTAAAAATAGAGTCCTGATAAATCAATGGGGACACTCTAGAGAGTGAAAAGGAAAAAGGGGGAGGGAGGGAGGGAGGTGGCGGGGGGGGGGATGCTGCTGCTTCTGGGGCTTCTCTTTCCTCTGGAGCACTATGCCCTTGCCTCTCATCACTGATTATTCTCAATAATTCTCTGATAGATTTCTGTGTTACAACTGATGGGGGTGGTTACGGCAGACCTTGAGCAAAAAACGTTTCAGCCCGAATCCCTCTTAACTGAATCTGCGTTTCCACACCTCTCCCGCCCTTTCAAGGCCTTTTTGAAAGAGCGCATTTTCCCCTGTCAGTATCCCTCGACTTGAATGTTTCCGCAATGGCTGTGACCTACTCGCTATTCAGGACAACAATAACAGGAGATTCTTGCCAATTTCTGCCCGGATGTGTAAAGAAAGCCGAATTCATTTTATTTTTTTTATTTTTTTTTGGAATGGCGTGCGCCGATCTCCCCCCCCCGCGCGCCGCCAGGATTGGTCACAGCCCGGCGAGCGCGATGCCTCGTGTGCAGATAGCGACCCCTCGGACCTGCCCCTCTTTCCCTCTAGCATCGGGGGAGAAAAAAAGAGAAGAAAAAAAAAGAAAAGCCCTTCGCACGCCACGGGCATCGCATGGCCTCACTCACGCACCGGGCTGCAAGGGCAGACAGGTTCATCTGCACACAATCACAACGGACGGCCGCATCCCATTCCAATTGCATTTCCGCTCACGGGGGAAAGATCCCGCGGTGCATATTACTGTGGCTGAGACAAATTTAGCTGAAATGGAAGGAGAGATGGAAAAGGCTCACCTCTTACACTAATCTGGGCAAACGGCACAGTATTGGCGAATAAGGTTTCCAGACGACGGCGCTGGCCCCGGCCTGTCTCTGGGAGAGGAGAGCAAATTGATGAAGATAATAAATTGCATGTGTCATATTTGTCATCTTTTCAATCATCGGTTAACGAGGAGAAACACGTGGGAAGGAAGGGGCGTGTCTTTCCGAGCCCGGGGGGGGGGGGGACCAAGCGAGGTAAAAGTTGGCATTGATATCGAATGTACGTAAAGTGTTGCGTTCGTAGCTTGCCAGTCGTGTGTGGATTCAGCAAAAGGACAAGAATACCAATCAGGCTGAGGAGAGAGAATGAAACAGAGAGAGAGAGAGGAGAGAGAGGGAGACTGGGCCTGATATCGGAGACGCTCCCTGATTAGAATTTTGTCATACCGCAATTTACAAATTAAAATGAATTAGATCTTCCATGCCCTGACCTCCATTAAAAACACTTCATTGTTGATGAGCCCTGATACCATCTGCTATTGATTGGAGGAGCATCCGTATGGCCGGCCCCGCCTTCTTCACAAGGAGGGGGGGGGGGGGGGGGGGGTCATCCAAAGCAATTTGGGCATATTGAGAGATTGATCAGGGCTATGGAGCTGCCACTTGGGCCTACTTCAAGGCATAAAAGTCGGAGGTGTGAGGCAGCCTATCCCTGCTCCTCGACTCGGGGGGGGGGGCGGGGGGGCGGGGGGCGTCTCAAATCTAAATGCTAATGGTTTCTTTAAGAGCCCGGCTGCCCTTTAACCACTACAGTCAAGACGTGAAGGATGGCTCTCAGTGTTTCGACAGCCCCACGTCTTGTCTCGACCCCTCCCAACCGCCAACCCCCTCGGTCTCAGTTTTTCCCCACATGGCGGGTTACTAGAGCCACCGCTGTAGCAACGGGACGAGTAGCGTTCGGTTGGAAACTATTTACCTCAACCGATAAATACCCCGAAAGGAAAAGTATTCTTGCGCTGCAGTAGCTCGCCGTGATCGTCCGGTTTAACACAGTGCCTGTAAAAACGATTTATCCCCGTTGAGGTTTTTTTGCATGTTTTTTTAACAAGTAGTTAAAAAAAACATTTACGGTTTGAAATCGGGGTAAAGTATTCTTCTCAGTGTTTTCAATAACGGTGGAGAGCTAATAAAGAAATTTATGTCAAAATATAAAATTCCCAGAGCAGAGAAAATCTAGTTTGTAAAAGTGTGTACCCTGTTAACTCACTTGGACGACAACAGACTGGAATCACTGGGAAAAAAAGCGATGAATAGTACAATTAGAAAGGATACTGATAGTACACCCTCTGAACCGTTATATGGAGGGATGGTAGTTTAGTTGGTTTCAAACCCCAGGAACTGGAAATGAAATGCATGAACTCCATAAGTGACACAGACATCAGCATCCTGAGGCAGAATACTCCTTACATCCTAAAATCACATTAAGATGTATTGAACACTTCCTGCATTCAAAATTAGAAAAAGGAAAATCAATGTGTATTTTTTACGTTATGACATGCTGAACCATTGCTTTTCCAGTGAGACCATTTAAGAGTGAGTTAGGGTTGAATCATTTCACAAACTAGTTGAAATTGTGCAGATTTTATCCCAAATATCCAACATTATTATAAACCTTTGTTGTTATTATGTTACTATACATTTTGATGCACATGAGTGATGGGGAAAGAGTTAAGGGGGTGAATGCTTTTTATCGCAACTGCAGCATTTGGACTGAAATTGACATGGTCCAGTTTCATCGGACCAAATATACCTTACATTTATAGGGTTTTGCTTGGACCTCAATCAGAAACACCAACAAACCGAGCAGTGAACCTACCCTGCACTTTAAAAGCCAACGTTTTGATCTTCTAATTCCAGCCACTCTCTCTTTTAACCTCTTATCTGAACTACCGTTTTTTTTTTTTCCCCCCGTTATTCGCTTCCCGCTGGGGAGAGCACATCAAAAGACCCTGATGTGCTACGATATCATACGTCTCCAGTGCCTGGATTCCCCAACATCTTCACCACCGTGAGCTTCACCATGGTAACAGAGATCAGAAGGCAAAGGTCACGCAGAACCGTTCGGAAGAGGCGTTGCTCGGCGAGGGCTAAGGTGAGGGGGGCGGCGGCAGAAAACCTCCATGTTTTTTTGTTTTTTTTCCCTCCATACACTGAGCACGCTCATCATCATCATCATCTCCTGTCCTCCCGCTAGCTCCCTGCAAGGTTGGGGAGAGTCAATAAGCCTTCCGCAAAGGTTAAGGAGACCTATAAGGAAGATATTATGCAAACAGTGATCTCTCTGGATCCAGAGGAAACCACAAATAGAGCGGCGTCACCGTCTTTGTTCATTTCCCATCGGAAAGTGAATCAGAGAGAGAGGTGCTCCGCTTTCCTGCATGACTGGCTTATGAATTCATTATGAGCCGTCGACACACTTGGACACGGAGTACTTCATGAATACAAAAAAAAATTGGAAGTCAACATATTAAATGACGGGGAATTTGACAGTTTCCCTCCGCAATGAACAACTTTATTTATGGCTCTCCCTGCTCTCTTAAAGGGGGAAATACATTTTTTTACTGTCCCCCCGTAGCACGAAATGACCCTAATATATCTGACGAGGGTTGATAAGGTTGTTGATCGATACCAATGACTCGACGATTACTCGGGCAGGTGCTGAGATCCCCGGCTTTAAAAGCTTCTTCTTCTAGACAGTTTCTTCTAGACACCCCCCACCACCCCACACACACACACAACACACATTTTGCACCGCAAGCTCTTATTCCAGTATTTTGCATGGTGATACCTCTTCACCAGACATTTCTGTCGGAGCTCTGCACGAATTAGCTTGCTTCCTCGTGAAAATGTGACTTCATTGTTTGTGTCAATTACAGACACGCTGTAGCTCAAGGGGAAGCGGGGGAAGCGGTGGGGACGCGTAGGACGTCATCAAACCACTTATCGCTTGTTTAAAACTTGCACACTACGAAGGAGAAGCAATTTGCGCGTGAAAAATGTGCTCAAAATAGACGGATGCGATGTATTATTGGCTTCGGCGGCTTCGTGTGTCAGACGTGCAGAACGAAGCGCTAATTCCATGAAAACCTGACTGGAATACAAAGATCTCGCACAGATCACACCTATGTTTCAGACGCCACGGCTACTGGTGGTTAATCCTGGTGGTTAATCCTGGTGGAAACGTTAGTGCACGGGGTAGCTTTTGGTCACTCTCTGATGGAATTACGTGCGCCGAAATTAGAGCACAAATTTGAAACGAGATCTGTGGTGGGGTTTTTTTTTGGCAGCGAAGGGGGGGGGGGGGGAGCACAACAGGATTCTCGCACATATGCCACACACATTGCGAGAAGCTCAGCGGGGCTGCCAACACCAAAGTGTTCATCACTCTCCACCCACACCTTCTCATAACATGGAACACACAAAAATAAATAAATAAAATAAAATAAAATAAAATCCCCCACAGTATCGGAGCAGGCCCCCGACCAATCAGTAGCAAGGATCAAAAAGGCAGACGTTCCAAGGAGAATGAAATGCCCCCATTGATTGGCTGCGCCGCTTTGCCCTCCCTCCTCCCGTCCCCGCGCAGTCCTTCTTTTTCCCCCGATCGATACCTGTGAGATAAGCAGCCGTCAGCCGCTTGACAATGGTGATGTACAACCACTACTGCCGCATGACGACAGATGACCTCTCGCTGCCTTGGTCGCGAGCAAGACATCGCCGAAAGCGTCTCGGGGGCCGAGGACGCCAAGGGCAAAGCGGAAAAACCGACCCTAGTCCTACGTGGAAACACACTTCCACCGAGACGCTCACTCCTACGCGCCAGACTTGACACAAAGCAGCAAAGCAGTAGGCATCTGCAGGGTGGGGGGGGGGGGGGGGGGGCGGTTCGATCCCACTTGAGGCAGGATGAAGCAGAAACGGCTGTTAGAGGGGAGCTGATCCTCGCCTTTTATTCAACTCCCGCGTGATATAATCCTCCTCTTTTGATCGCGGTGATATCATAACCGCGCTCGGGCTAATCGGTCGCCGCTATCTAGTCAAGGCAATTGTCTCAGCACGTTGCAGAGGACACACACACACACACACACACACACAAAAAAAGACCTAGCAGCTAATTGCTCATAGTCGACCAGCAGGGGTTAAAAGCTCTGGAAGGTGGAGAGCAAAAAGCGCGGCAACAAGGATAAATTACCCCGAAAAGGAACCGCGGTTATCGCTCTGTTTGTTTTCAAAAGACAATAATGAAATAAATAAATGAAAAAAAATGGTTCAGAGAAAATGAAATGATGGCGTGGCGGTGTTTTGTGAAATTGTGCTGTCAAACGTTTCTCCTTTCTAATTTCCTGGAGCGCAGATGATGGAGCATGTGTGCTGACAGCTGAATGAGATAAAAAAGACTTCTCTTCTTTTCTTTTTTTTTTCCTTCCCCCCACCTCGCCAAACGTTTTTAAGCGACATTCATAAATATAATAATAAAAACAATTATCCCGCGCGCCAAATGACAATTGACAGATACCGCGACCTCGTGTCAGTAAATGTTTTTTTTGCGATGGACATTTATCAAAGCGCCGGGGGCTGACGAGCAACACGACCGACAGACACAAACGCAACACGCTGTGATTGGCGCACCGAACAGGCAATTGAGCCTCTTGTCTGTTTCCCCCCGGACCGTGTCATTTAAACAACGCTTATAAAAGGTTATAATCACATGCTGTATATCTGCTTACAAGCTATTCACATCATAACACCCAACAAAATTTCATATCATGATACAAGAACCTCCTACTCTGTTGTGAAAAGGTCTCAGAGCAAGCAGCCCTGTGTGTGTGTGTGTGTGTGTTTGTGTGTGTGTGAGCGTATATGCCTGTACGTGTGATGGGACCGTCCCAGCAGAACTGTCACTTCCCTCCCCTGTTACAGGTGCTCCACACAGGGGAGCTGGCAGCTCTGACGGACGCCTCCTCCTAGGGATTTATGGGAAATGACAGCTCCCGCTAAATAAAGCTGGAGTGGCCGGGGAGGGAAGACAACGGAAGTTGCAAACCGCACAGCGCACAGGGGCTGACACCAGCTGAAATTTATTTCCTCCACTCTGCCTGGCAATTTAGTTGGAAATATGCTATTCATACTTTTGGGCCCGGAGAGGAGCGGAGAGCCCCGCCCCCTGATCTACTGCCTCTGTTTGGGGTAATGGTCTACGAGGTCTTTCTGCCAGCGAAAATCACATTTCTTACATGGCTGACTCTTGATGAATTATTTCACATTTCACTTACTTACCTTTTTAAAGGCTAATCTACATCAATAACGTTAAAGGAAAATTTCACAGCTACAAATGAATAGTTCCCCTTATTCTAACTCTAAAGGCGTGGAGCGTTCGGGTGCTTAAAAAGTCCATTTCAAACTTCATCATTTAACCGTTCGGCGGCATATCTGAATGCACACGGATCGGCGGGGCCGGCGTCTCTGATTCCCTCCATATTTTAAAGACGGGGGGCCATTTTTAATTGAGCAGAAAGCGCTGTGGAGAACAGTGCCGAACTAATACTGGAGCTGAAATATCACTACACCGATGGAAGCCGGGCTCTCTGACTTTTATTGGCAGCTTGTGAACTAAATGTGCGGTTCAATTCAGAGACGGCCGCGGCTGCAGAGGCAAAGTAATCGACTTTGCGACAAAATGGTGTGGAAAATAGCGTGTAGGCTTTTTTGCCTAAAGCCACAACCTGGTGCAGGCAGAATCTATCAGTCAGGTGCACACCAACATTGGCATTTTCACAAATGCGATTCAGTTGATGATACTAGAGAGCTGATGTGCTGGACCGGCGCTTCATGTGAAAACTCCCCTATTTCCAGCCGTGCAATCTTGTCGCGCTGCTGCTGAGAATGCCTCTGCGTTTGGCTCGGTTTAAACTCTGTCATGTGCAGATAAAACAATGTTTAACATAAAAAAAAAACGTCGCAGCGTATTTAGGTCAACTTAACTCAAACCCGTAGAGTCTTTGACTCGATGAAATTTGGAGCTCTAGTCTATTTTTTCCCCATTCTGTGTGAAATAATTCCTTTGTTTTGAGATGAACGGCAGATTCACTGCTGTTCCACACTACTGTGCAGTATATTTTTGGCTCGGCGCTGCCAAAGTTTGGACACAGCCATTTATAATTCTCTCCCAAGGAAAGCAGCTCGCTCCTTTTTCCAAAACAGACTCCCCGGGAAAGCGACTGGTCCGATGCCGTCACGTGGTTCCATCCGCCGCCTTGCAGTATTTTTAAGCCGCTCGAGCCGTTGCTGCTGTACCCGGTGCCGGCGCCAAAAAAAAAAAAAAGGAAGGGCCCAGACCAGTAAACCGATATTAATCATCGCAACAACACACAATGAAACAGCGATTACATAAAAGACCCTTTTTTTTTTTGCTGGGAGTGTCTCAACTCTTACATCAGCAGCTCCCACGACCCCTCTTCTCACATTCGGCGTGTCTTTCTCCCAGCAGCAAGCCCGGAGGAGCAGCAGTCACACCCACACACACATGCACACACACACACACACACACACACTTGCAGAGCCACAGAGCAGATCAAGTGTGTCTGGAGCGCTCTATAGTGAAGCGAGTTTTCCTCATTAGGCCGTGTGTGCACCACTCACCAAAAAAAAAAACCCCTCACTCTAATCACTGTCACCAGACTTCGGCTGAAAAACAGATAATTAATGTCTGGCCCTGCCTCAACCGGCTTCGATGCTAAACAGCTCTGTGTACATATGTGCTTGTGTGTGTATGTGTGTGCATGTTTTTTTGTATTTGGGAGTCTGTCAATGCAGCGAGGCCCCCACGGGGACCGCGGATGCTCCAGCCATCCACTACAACGATTTCTCTCTCTCTCTCTCCGACAAGCTAATGTGTGCGTTCCCAAAAAAACAACCTGCTGCTAAAACCGAATCTGCTCCTCATCGCGAAACGAACGCAGCAAAACGAAAAGGTGTTTTTTTGGGGGGGGGGGGGGGGCTCCGTCTCCCCATCTTCTTTTTCGTCCGGGTGGTGCCTGTTTCCTTTCTCGCTCCGGCGTTGCCCTTTTCTTTCTCCTTCACCCGGTTTATTAAATGGAATGGACTGCTTAATCGCATGCTTTGCAGAGCAGATTTATTTATGTTCTCTTTCTCTTTTTTTTTTTTCCCTTCTCTTCCTAAAGGCAGTTATTAATATCATGAATATTTGATGATACTTTGCGTGACCCTGGAGAGAATGACACGGAGAGGTATGAAGGTTAACGCTGGGGGTACAGACTGATTAAATGCCTACTGAGTGGCTGGGTTCACCGAAAGCCCACGCAGGGCCGCCATAAACTTTCTAATGAAATGGACTGAATAAACAATGTATCCCGCCAGCGCATGTTTACGCCGCTCTCCGACGACTTTTCGGGGGGGGGGGGGGGCGGAAAGGAGGAAGCCATTTTGCGAGATAACGTCGCTCCGTTAGATTCGTATCGTTTCCGGTCGCGTGGTGATGCATGCATACATTCTCGCCCTGTAATTACCGCCGGAGAAACGACTCCATTCTGAGGATAAAAAGAATTCTTCACTATTTGCGACTGCTCATCCTTTTTCGTCTGAGTTTGACTAAAGCTCTTTATTCGCTTCCGTCTGAGAAAGACCGCCGAACAAGTATCAATTACGGCGTGGACTTTCCTCCCCGCTAACGCCGGCCCGAAGCTACATCAGGACGTAGGACGTGTCTGCAGTTGTAACCCGCCGTTCCTTTAAACGGTAACAAGTCGGCGAATTAGTAAATTCCGTCGCTCATGTCGTCGAGACGCGCAATTAGCGGCGTTCAATACCTCAAAGTCAGCCGGACGTTTTTGAGAAAACCCTCCACCCTCCACTCGTCAGTGACCGAATCAGCAAAAAACATCTCAATATTTAAACTCCGGCATACAGCGTTTATCGATTCTACCGCTGTGTGTTTTCCCTATACATCCAGACGTGGTGGAATATCTCAACGAAATGATTTGATGCTGACACGTCTAATTTGACCTTGTCAGAATCTGAACCCCTCCCCCTCCTCCACCTCCTCCTCCTCCCTCCGCCTCCTCCGACGTTTTTTCCCTGTGCATGAAGTGTAATTGAGCCTACGGGGAGAGTGGAAAGACTATCTGGGCCGATGCCGTCGTAACGTTCCGTATTGATGATCAGTGCTGGTTACCAACGGTCGGATCGATAACGGCAGATACTGGAGCAGGTGGTAATAAATAGAGAAGCGGCGGCGGCGGCGGGCGACTTAACCTGCCTTCGCGAGCCGCTTTAATAACGGCGAGGATCAAAGGCCCGAGGAACGCTTTAATAGCTTCTCTGTTGATCCTTTCTCCACAATTAAACATGTTTCCCTGCACAAAGGGCAATTTGCTTTTTCTTAAACCTATTTCTCCGCCGGAAAAAATAAATAAAAATGGAACCCGCCTGGCGAGGACAGAGAGGCCCGACTTCCTGCGTTGAAATTGTATGAATTTCAGATGAAAAGCCACGGGCAAATCCAAAATGAAAGCGACATTAATTGGGCGTGCTTCAATTACTTTTTGTCAGGCAGCTTTTGTCATCTCCTCGTGTTAGGGATATCATGCCGGGCCTTTGATGGTGGGTTTTTTTTGGGGGCGATCAGTCAGGTCAGTGAAGCAATAGTTTGTTATAGGCCAGCGTGCCTTTTAGCTTCGCTTTCTCCAAGATAGAAAGCGTAGAAGGTTGTCTAATTCATCTTGCTTCATCTTTTTTTTTTGGTGTGCACTAGAACACAAGGGGTTCAGGCCAGACAGAGAGAGAGAGAGAGAGAGAGAGAGAGAGGCAAGTGAGTCTTTTCAGTCTTTTCATCCCCTTCTGCTGACACATCGGCAACCAGAAGCTCCTCGGGCTCCTCGGAGCCGCTGATCAAAACCCGGCTCGTCGTCCTGGAAAACGTGTCGTCTGGCCAAACGCGCCAAGGCCAAAACTGTTGGATGAAGCTGCTGAGCAATATCCCGAAAAAAAAACGACGCGTAAATAAAACAACAAAAGTGCGAGCAAAAAGTGCGAATGTCATTGTAGAACATATGCAGCGGCGGCGTGGTGCGTGGCGATGCTGGCAAACCTCAAAACAACGCCAGTACCGCGGCACCCTCGATACATCTGCACGTCGAAATGGCAAAAAAAAAAAAAAAGGCCACAGTTCGGGCGGTAAATCGAAGATACGATAACGTAAGGTTGTATACGTCTTCGCAGTTTTACTCATCGGGGGCTTTTCAAAGCGCCGCGCGAAATATCCTCCGGGCCTCACACACGCGCAATATAACCCGTATTGCGATGGGGGCCGGCGCGATGCAGCTGTGGCATTAGGGACCAATGGGAGCTCTTTAAAATGAGAGAGTAGCCGTAAACACCGCGTCTAGTCTCTCTCGCTCTCTCTCTCTCTCTCTCTCTTCCTCGCCGGGGCATTACTAGCGGAGCTGATGACAAGTGCCGAGCAGCCCCTCTAGTGCCTTTAATACAGCGGGGGAGCGTTCTCCGGGGGGGGGGTAGGATGGGGGGGGAATGCAATCTGTGTCCTCTCCGCACAGATCCACTGTCTGCACTTCCCCGCCGCATGTGAGCCGCTATCATATTATACTCCCCGCTCTCGAAATGGGAGAAGGAAATAGGAAATCGCCTCAGCCAGAGATGAACCGGGAACATAATCAAAAAATAGTGCGGCCGCAAAACGGGGGGGAAGCAGCGGCGGATCAGCAAGCGGCGGCGGCGGCGGAGACCTCAACAGCCCGCCCTCCACCCCCCCACCCCCACCCCCCCCCCGCCCCCCTCCCCCGCCGAGCGCGTAAAACAATAAGCGGCGGGATTTGCTAGGGAATTCTTTTGGAGAAGAAAGTACGCCCCCTTTTTTTTTTTTTCCCCCAACCCTCAGGCATCTATTGGCTTATGGCAGCTTATACGTTTAAGATGGGAGATAAGAATGGGGGGGGGGGGCGGGGGGGAGACGCTTCCGTCGTACGGTTATCCGGAGTATTGGCAATAAAAACAGCAGCATGCACAGACAAAAGATCCCCCCCCCCCCACACACACACACACAACATAAAGGAATGCGCGTGGAACATTATTCAGTTGACCTTGCGTGCTGCCGGGGGGGGGGGCGTTATTTATTATTTTTTTTCTCCATTTGATTCAAACAAGGACAAATAAAAACCTTCACTGCACTGTTGACTGGCTGGCAAAAGAATAAAAGTGAGCGCATTGAAAAAGTGAGGAGGGGGGAGGGGGGGAGGGAGGGAGGGAGGGAGGGGGGAAAAATTGATACTGCAAAGTGCATGTAACACTGTTTTTGGTCGCCGGTAGCATGTTTTGGGTTGCGAAACATACAGGACAACAGATACAAACAGCACATTGAAAACACTGCACACGCAATCCTGCACTTTTCTGACTCCGTAAAAGACAAAGCCGCTTCACTTGTAGATGAATAGTCGGGTTTTGGATCGCTCCGTGTGGAGAGTCAGGTCTTTGTGTGTGTTTAAAGTACATGCTCTGCACACGTGCATGTGTGTGTGTGTGTGTGTGTGTGACAGTGTGTGTGTGTGTGTGTGTGTGTGTGACAGCGTTAAGCCTGAGTGAGAGGTGAAAGGACCGCTGTACTCACAGTTGTGCTCTTGTTTCCCTGTGGTCTGTCGGCGTGTCAGAGTTTCATCCTCTCAGCATCTCTCCCTGGGCTGGGCTTCCTCTTCCTCTTCTGACCAAAAGGTGTTGAGGAGGATGAGGAGGAGGAGGAGGAGGAGGAGGAGGAGGAGGAGGGGACACACAGATAGAGAGCGCAGGAATGAATGCCAGAGAGAGAGTGGGAAAAAAAAGGAGAGGAGGAGAGAGGAGAGGGAGGGTTCTCGTGTGTGTGAGTGAGAGAGAGAGAGAGAGAGAGTGATGTGGGAGAGAGAGCTGGAGGGAGGGCGAGCGGTGGCCTGCGATTGGCCTGTCAGTCCGGGAGAGGGAGCGTTGGTCTCAGCGGTGTCGGGGCGGCGGGGCTGCCTGCACCCCAGTCGTTTTTTTTTTTGTTGTTGTGGCTTTTCCCCCCCCCCTCTCTTCCTCTCCCCTATTTAAACGCCGCTCGAGTCGGTCGCACGGATTCCTGCGGCGCACAAAGCGAAACAGACACACACACACGCACACGCGCGCACACGCTGGCTCACGACTCACACACTCTGCATCCACATCACAGGCGGAGAGAAAGAGGGAGAGAGCGGCGAGCGGGAGAGAGAGAGAGAGAGAGAGAGAGAGAAAGCCGAACGAGGAGAGAGCAAGCGAGCGAGCGAGCGAGCGAGGAGGAGAAGGGGTGGGATGATAGAGTGAGGCAGACGGATTCAGAGGGCCGATGACAGCTTCAAGCTGAAGCTTCTCCTTGGCTCCTCATCAATGACAGGTACTGAACAACAACGAGAGAGAGAGAGAGAGAGAGAGAGAGAGACCCCCCCCCGCCTCGTACACACACACACACACACACACACAAATCACTCCTCCCCCATCCCGCATCCCCGCCCGGTCTCAATTACCATAGCCACGGCGGATGTATTGGGCTTGTCAGCTCTCAAGCTAGGCTGTGGAAGAGACGCGGGCTAACTTATCTCATCTAATTTAACCCGGGCTGTAATCAGACAACACTGTGGTGCTCGTTTATGGTGGGGGGGGGGGGGGCTAGCGGTGGGATATGGGGACAGCGAGAGGCAAAAAGCAATTAGCAGATCCCAGGTCGCAAAGGCAGCAACCCCCCAAAGGTCCCCATTAAGACCATTAGCATCGGGGTCCAGCACAAGAAAGCGAAGACACCGTTGGAGACGCTCCACCTTCCCTAGCGATCGATAGAAAATTCAGAGACGACGGGCTGATTGCGTCTGGGTGTGACCCTCGTGCGGCTCTCAGACCGATTTACTTTCATCCGCGCGGCGCCGTCAATTCATCACGACTCATTTCAAACCCCGGGCTACACCCTTAAACGCTCCAACAAAAAAAGAAAAAAGAGAGATTTCGGCCCAAATGAGACGCACGATCAAGGATATTAGCTCTGACGTGTCGGCGGGGCGATGCCCGGTTAGCAGGCGGAATGTCAAGCTCCAGTATTTTTTTCCTCATTAAGGATGGCGCCCCGGTCAACAGCAGACGAGCTCCAAATCGGCTCCCCTCACTCGGCACAAAGTCCCAGGAATCCTATCTCCGTCCTCTTCACTCCACCAAATTCAATTAAAAAGAGAAATTGGCAATTAGATCACTGTTATGATCCTGTAACAATGATCTAATCTGTAATTCATTGGCTGGTGTTCCCGTGGGGGAGGGTGGTGGTGGTGGGTGTGTGTGTGTGTGTGGGGTGGGGGGGTGGGGGTCCTGCTTGATGGAGTGGCTCGGAGACTCCTTGGCATTCACCTCGGCTCGGGCAGCGCGCAAGGGCGCAGGGGGTGAAAGCTCTGCGGGGGGCCCCCCCCCACCCCCCCTCCCCCTCGGGCTACCGGGAGGCTGCCGCAGCCTCTGTGGTGTCACCGCCGGGGCCCCCGCTGGCCCCCGCGGCAAGAACACACCGCCTGGGCCAACCACGTAACGCGCAGTCATTTGTTTTGTTTTCATATGCATGAGGGTTCGTTTGCAGGTTACAAAGGATGGAGCAGCCCCGCCCCCCACACTCCACACGCACACACACACACACACATACACACACACACACACATGCCTGCACATGCCCATGTATGTGCAGGCAAACACATAGGCATACACCAGGCTGATGCACAAACTGAAGAGAGGTGTGTGTGTGTGTGTGTGTGTGTGTGTGCGCATACACACAAACATTGCTTCCTCTCATGGGAGGAGCAAATTTTTGCTCCTTAATTGAATTAAGTCAATTCCATTTGGTTAATGAAAGGGAGGGGGGGGGGGGGGGTGGAGGGGGCAGCATTTTGCCCTTTTGGAGGCTTCAGGCTAACAGTCACATTGAGACGCGGGTAGGGGTGGTGTGTGTGTGTGTGTGTGTGTGTGTGTGTGTGTATGGGGGGGGGGGGTCACCCTCTCTAGACCAGGGCCAGTGTGTTTTGTCGCCCACCTCTGTGACTGGAGTCATGCTGCTCGCCCAGCGCTACAGCGCCGCTGCATGTGGACCGTCTGCAGCGCTCAGCGTCACGGCGCGGCGGCCACGTATGTATCTGTCACCGGAGAGGCTTGTTACCTGGCAACATTTAATACTTTAAAGGCTTTTATCTTATCGCCCGTCTTTGCCGCGTGTATATTTAGTCCGGGGGTTAACGCAATGTCAGGGGAGCAAACGATCATATATAGGTGTGTGGGCTCATGACACACACACACACAGACACACACACACATATGCAGTGTGATTGCTCTGCTTCGCTCGTTTAGCACTTCTAAGGCAGGAGATCCCCAGAGGCCACCCATCACATCTCGTTACCGTGGCACCCAGACCCGACCGGGCCCCACCTGGCTGCTCTCAGCTCAATCTGTAGGAGGGAGGAGGCACTAGCACCGTCTCTCTCTCTCTCTCCCTCCCTCTCTCTCACACACACACACAAAGATCAAAGATGTGGTCACACACTCTCATATCCCCTATCCAACATCACAAGAACATTCTGCCAGTACAGTATGTCACAAACTTGCTCTCACGCCTGTAAACTCTTTAAGGAAAAGCCTCCCTGTCACTCAAACAGGTCTGGTGGCGGACAGTGTCGTGGTCGCGCTCGCAACCTTTCTCGAAAAAAGGATGAAGAGGCTTGTGAATCCCCGGCTAGTTGTCCTGCGAGGAGCGAATAGGCAATTATTATTGTCAGCGCCGCCCTCGTTTTGACAATTACCTCTGTAATTAACAGGAAATCCATGTAAAATGTGTCCGCGGCGACGGCAGACGGAGTAAACGGGCGAGCCGCCACGTCGACGTTTTAAGAAGAGAAACGGCCTAACGAAGAAAGAGCCGCCTCCGTTGTTGACTCGCATCGACGGCATCGGGGGTTAACTGTAACAAAGACGTAATGGCTCGCTAAGGGGCGGCGACGGCGGCAGAGAGAAACATGAAAGGGAAAAGAAAGAGACAAAAAGAGAGAACGAGGCAGGAGGCAGACAGAGAAAGAGAGAGAGAGTGGATCGGGCGGGGTGAACGAGGAGCGCCGGGGTAAAGGAGGTGGAGGAGGTCTGGCCGGTGATTAGTGAGCTCCCCGCGCCGGGGTTGAGGCTGACTTGTCACGGGTTGACATGGGATGCAATTATAGAGGGGAAGTTTCCCAGCCCCTCAGGCATGTGCCAGCCACGCTGTCAACTCCGGGTGATGTGTGGGCTCCTGGCACCGCCAAAAGGTGTCACAGGCGCTTACCTGTGCTCAAAACCGCTGCGTTCCCATGGAAATTGGCCTGAGCTTACCCACACACGCTCTAAGTCTGACGTTCACAGACAATGATGATGAGTGTGTGTGTGTGTACAAGTACATTGTACACACACACACACACACATTGTTGTTCTTTTTTTCTTTTTTTTTAGCATGAGGACAGGTATTAGCCGAGGCCTACTCTACTCCCAGTCCTGCCTTGGTCTTCCTCCTTCTCATTTCCTCTGTAGCCTGGTAAGTAAAGCCACAACAACTTGTTATTCCGGCGGCTCCTTCCACGCCGTTTCCCCCCCCCCCCCCCCCCCCCACATCTACTCCTGTTTCCCATGTCAGCCCCGCTATCGCTCCGCCGGCAGAGGAAGTAAGCTCTTTTTAAGACCCAAGGCAAATTACCTCAGCGGGACGCCGCACTTCTTGTTACCCTCCTCCTCCTCCTCCTTCTTCTTCTTCTTCTTCTTCTTCTTCTTCTTCTTCCTCGCGGTCGTCGCTTTTACCTCTTTCTCTGCACGACGCGTAGCAAAGTGTGTGCCTCGGCGCAGGCTGCACGTCGCGGGAGTCCAGCTTAAAACAAATTCAATGTCCTCCACTGGCAAGATTCACGTCTACCCCTAGAGTGTCAGGGGGGAGAAGAAGAAAAACCCCTGGCTCTGGTAGTATATTTCCTCACGGGGAGAGGTTTTGAAAATGGGCTTTTACCAAAGGACAGAGTGGAGCATCTGGATTTTGTCCGGCCTTTCTTATTTTTATCATAAACCCTTATTTTTTTCAGAAAATTGATTTGTACAAAGACTTTCACACTACCATCTAGGGGCTTGAAAGCCATGCTAGCAGGCCATCAGGTGTGATTTTACACTTCAGACAATCTTTTTTTGTTCTGGGCAATGGCCCGCTGATGGATCCTCTGAGAGCTTGCAGTCCGTCCTGAGTAGCCTTGGGCAACACAATACTTAGATGCACCAGTACTTCGCTGTCATTTTCAGGAAGGTCGACGTTTTTTTTTTTTTTGAAGACGCTGCCGGTTAATACTGAGAAAGAAAGAAAGAGAGAGAAAGAGGGCGGGCCTGTCCGATAACTGTCCTGCCGCGTTGCGACGATCGGCGTGCGACGGTGCTTCAACCGGGGGCGATGAGGAGGCTGACTCCGGCGGAGGACGAGCCCCGTTGCGAGGTGGCCTGACCCGCAGCTTGTTAGCGGGCCTGCAGGAGTCGCTCGGGGTCCGCCGCCGTGCCCCTGTTAGTGTTGTTAGCAATAACTGCAGTCAGCTGGCGAGACGTGTCCCCGTGTCCTCTACCTGAGGCCCCCGCTGCGATCGCACAGCAGGCGAGCATACGCCGCTCCCTCGCCCCTCACAGTTCACAAGCCCAACACCTTAGCCAAGAGGTGCCTGATTATATCGGGAGAACAAGCGCTAATTAAATAGAGTCTGATCAGAGACGGGTAAATTATTAAACACCGCGCACGCACACACACACACACACACACACACACACACTGACGCCTCCTCCTCAGATCCCCCGAACAAGAGGACCGCTTCCTGTCGCCGCTCTCGTCTCCTTCCTTTTCATTCCCTCTCTTCGTCTACTTCTTGCCTTTGCTCCCGTTTTAATGACATTTTTTTTTTTTTTTTTTTTGCTTTTTCATCTCAGCCACGGTGCCACGCCAGCAGTCGTGAGACGGCGCGGGGGGGGGAACTCGACGGTAGGTTCTGAGGCGAGCGGAGGATTCACCGTAGCCGCTCTGGATGCAACATCGCGCGTTGTTTACAAGACGACATCAAAAGGAGAGGTCTAAAAGGTCCGGGGCGAATCGACAAAGACGCGACAACAGAGAGGCTCACTTTTTACTGGGGTAGAAATATAACAACGGGACTAGCGGAGGTGTTGTGTGTTGTTTGCTTCTGCTTTTTACACCCATATTTTGTTTGAAGAGGGATTCCCCCCTCCTTTCAAACTCCCTGCACGTACCGCACCATTAGCTAGGCATTTTGGAACGAAAGAACCCTTACGAGTTTATTATGCCCTTTAGAAACCTGCAGAATGTTGAAGTGCTTTTTTTGCTGATGCTGTGCTGCAAACAGTATGACCAAAAGTTCACAGAGGGACTCTTGTATTCATTCAAACAGCAGGGGACGGCATTTTCCATTTCTTGCCTTCACTGGTTGTGGTTTTTCTCTGACAGCTGTGCTCTCTCTCTTGGCCAATTTCAGACTTTCTGATCACCCGCCGCACCCCGCACATCTCTCAACTGCTACTGGATGCTAACTGCAAAACCCAAAAGTCCGCAGCAAATATCAAAACCATTGACCCGTGGAGGGAAAAAAAAAAAGACCACTGCCTTGTAAACATTGCCGCTTGCATTCCCAATCTGCTCCCCAGAAACAATTAACCTTGAGAGGAGCTAGCAAACTAGCATGGGAACTTTCAAACGGGAAGCACTACATAACTCAAATTGTTACAAGGCTTCCTCGAAACAAGCAGTGAAGCACCACAGATACTCTTTGCTTCACATTCATATAGTTACACACATTCACACCTCAGAATTGCTCCAGGCACTGCGGTGCTAGCTGTTGAAGGAGGAAAGCGCATTGCTCATTCAACTTCCGTGGCCAGATTTTCCCGGTCCAGGGATCTGAACCACCCAGGGACATTTCTCTACCCTTTAGGCAACTTGATCTTATTTCCAGTATTTACAGAGGGGAATTAATGCATCTAGTGTTTAAAAATAATTGATACTTTTCTTTAGATATTCAAAATGGAATAAAAATGCAGAAGAAAACAACAATTCCAGGCAAAAGTGTCCTTTTCCTGGATTTCAGTCAGGGTGTAGAAGGTTAATGTGTAGAGGGTGCGTCTGAAGTGGTGGAGAAATGAAACATTCAATGTACTCAATAGTGAATGCTCAATAAGACTGGTATTTTCCTTTAATTATCGTCACCGTTCTTCATCATCATGGTGGAAAGCCAGTCTCCAGACAGAGATATTCAAAATAAGAACCAGAGTAACAAAAAAAAGTTGTTGTCATGGAAACACAAGTCAGCAATACATGTGGAGCCTTGACATATCAAGTGAAGATGTCCAAGGATATGAAAAGCATCTTTTTACAGCATTTGCGCCTCACTATCGCGTTAATTATTAATGGCTTTTCGAGCAGCCAGACGGATAACACGACTTAAGAATAATGTCATAAAACGCCATGAGACAAATATGAAAAAAAGGGAGCAACTTTTCTAAGAGCTGTGACCAAAGGTGCGCTACCGTTTCACCTTTTTCTTTTGGGGCATCGCTGTGTTTTAATTTACTGAGACTGTACGGGCTTCGTTGTGTTTGTACATCGTCTAGTGCGCGGCTATTATGAAAACAACACTTTACTCCAGTGGCAAAATGATGTTGACCTTTGTGAAATCTGATACTAGCAAACTGTGTCTCATTGTTCAAAGATAATAGCTGGGCAACATCCCTTGTAAGGCAGATGATGTTGCTGGCATGCTGAGTGCCAGCCACGCTATTAGGTGGGTGTTGGACTGGTGATGACTCATTCGGCTCCTGCTGTACCAAAGGCCTAGGTGACAGTTTGTTATTGTTGTTTTTTTGTTTTTTTTTAGCCGCTGCAGCAAAATGCCTCCTGTCTGTCTATGAATTTTGCTCCGCTTAGATCAGTGCGATTGAGTCAAATGTCCCTTTGTCTTTGCAACGACGACCCAGGATGAGATGTAAAAGAGGAAAGGGAGGAGGGCAAGGCAGACCTACAGGGATACAGCGGGGGCCACCACCCTAAAGAAGCCGAGCTCTTTCCCTGAGGAAACCGCATCACGTATCGATCCGTGTTTCCTGCATCTAATGGACGCCGAGGGTGGAAGTGCCGGTGGCAATTGGGAAATAGCTATGAGAGTAACAAGGAGTCATTAAGGCATAAAACCCAGGTTATTCACCCAAGGACCTTTCCCCTGGCCCCCACGCAGACCTCTCAGCGTAGGCAGCCTGAACAGCCACATATACCTAGGAGTTAGATTGCCAAAGCAGCGGGCTCAGACGAGCATTTGTCTCCATTACAGCCCTTACACTGGCAAATAAACAGGGGAGACAGACAATCATTCTGCATTACATCCATGACTATAGCACTTTACATTTTCTATCAGCGTAACAGACTCCCTGGGCCATCTCACAATCCTCACATTCATTTTTTACTGCCTCGCACACATTCTGTTCCCCATGTGAACAGATGGAGCTTTTTACCAGGGAGGGACTTCCTCTACCGCCATAACATTTATGGCGCGTTCTCTGAGGCGAGATCCAACACGGGGTACCGAAATCGGCCGTCGCCGCCGTCGCAGTGTTTGTCGCTCCACTTTCGAAACGGAAAGACCGAACGCAAAGGAAGCGTTCAACCGACGGTTTACGCCTTTGTCTCCGTGCCGTCAATCCAAGAGAAAGGGCGGCGACTAGATATAAACCCGCTGTTGCATACCCTCAAGTCCATTGTGAGTTTCTGTAAAAATAAAAAGCGTACAAAGGACTTTTTCAAAAGCGAGATTGGAGGCTAAAGCAAGACTAAAGCAGCACGGGGAGAAGAAAGAGAGGGAATCGGTGATTATCATTAAAGCTGAAGGTAGCGGGAGGTCCAGCCTGCCACCGGCTTTAGTTTCCGGGACTCAGAGTTTGATGTAATACAGACCAATTGGACTGCACAAATTGTAAGAAAGTTTACTCTGATTCACTGGGTTTTATGTGCAACTAAAACTGGCAAAACAATTTGCACACTCTTTTTCGACTCTGTTCCCTTTAATTCTAATGCATTAGAAATGATACCTTTAGGTGGAGTTCTATTCAGCTCCCTCTGCTCTGTACAGTAATTTGATTTTATTCCCTGGCTCTTTCCAGCATATAGCGACTCTAACCACTGCTATTAGGATTCAAATATTCTCCATTATTCTTATGTGGAAGGTTTCACACGGATGAGGCACTTACCTGCATGTAAATGCTTAATCACCTCTCAACCCCCGAAAAAAAACGGAATCGCTCTCTTTGCATGTAAATAAGGCGCATCGCTTAAGCCAAGGTGTCTCACCTCGGTGTCAGACTGTCGGGTGGTTTTGATTTGGCGCCATTTGGATATTAAGTGCAGCGGATATCGAGTGCTATTACAAGTGGGGACAGGCAGGCACATCAATCGCTGTCAGAGAAGTGTCTCCAGACAGACGCAGCCAGGAAAGCAAGCTAACACCGGCTGCATGAAAATTCCCAGGAGTGGTGGGAGGACTAGTCCCGTATAATGGAGAACTGTACACAAGCTGAGCTACACCGGCCTCGCCTTAGCCCTTGGGCACTCGCAGGCATGTCTTGTTACGATAGCCCACGGTTGCATATAGATTCAGCTCAGATCATAAACAAACCGAGTCGGTTACTTTCCGGGGGTCCCTCGGGACGGCCCGGCGTCACACCGATGTGCTTTCGACGTCGTCATCCTTTTGGAGTCTGCGGTATTTCGCTTGCTGTTGCTGTTGACTGTGTGAATGTGTGGCGCATGCCGATGCCGCGCATGCTTACCGAAGGCCTATCCTAGCCGATGAGACGGTCTGGTTCTCGTCTTGCAGTGCCACTCCTGGCTTAGAGCCGCCTCTCACGGGATCCCCCTAAAAAGTTACCTGATGAACCCCCCCCCCCCCCCCCCCGTCCTCACAGGAAACAGGAGGAGGAGGGGAAAGAAACAGAGACAGAGAGATAGAGAAAGCTCTCATTATTTCTCCCTAATTGCCCACGAGTGACCCTCCTGATTCTCCCCTCTGCTACCAGGTACGGTGCCTCATTACAGGCAGGCTCCTCAGTTCTCCCAGGAGGAACCCATGAAAAGGCCATGAAAGGCCTCCTCTGACAGGGGCCAGCCAGACTGGACCAATTAACAGGGTTTTTCTGCGCTCTGACTCGCCACTCTGCAGTTTGCAGCTTATCTATGGTGTGGAGACTAGCAGACGTCCTAGGTCAGGTTGGGACGGTTTGTTCGGAGGGTGGAAGGGGTAAGGGATGAGGGCAGTGTCATCTAGCCGGTACTTCTGCCTCATTTACGTGCTTCTCACGCCTCCCGTTCGCTCGCTATAGGAGGCTTTGTTTTTTTTTTTGCTCTCAAACCTGCGGAGGAACAGAGGCATGGCTGACTGCGAATAAGCTGCGGGAAAATTCTGATTGGCTTCGAGAAGGAACATTATTTGAGAGTGAATTAACATTAAGAGTGAGAGCGTGACTAAAAATTCTACATGGCAAAAAAGGAAAAAAGTGGTTTATTTATTTCCAATCACCGCTGAAACTGAGACAGGCAATCGCACGTTTAATAGAGAGAGGCTTTTTCGCTGCCCTGGCGTCATGGCGCCATGAAGGCTAAATGTAATTGTTCTGAGTCTCTCGGTCTCCCCACGCCAGGTGCCTCAGTGTGTGTCTGAATAAATGACCCAGTCAAGGTGAGCTCCCCGTGTCAAGCCAGGAGCATCAAAGACAAACCACGCAACCTTGCCAGAGGGCCCGTTTTCCTTTCACCTGGAGAACTCCATTTCCCCTCTCCAAGGCTTGATGCATTCAAGCCCATCCCAATCTTTGTAATGACTGTGCTGAAAAACCGTTATTCAGACAGCCTCCTGTCTATTAGTGACATGAAAGACAAGACTTTCAAAGAGTGTTCTCCTTCCTCTTCAGGTCTGAAAGACGCAGACGTCTCTTCAAGGTCACTTCAGCTTCCACTGGAGCGATTCAAAGCAAAAAAAATCACCTACAAGTAAACAGCATTGGCTGATAGAGTGGAGGACAATGATGGGTGCTGGCGACAATGATACCACTCAGCAATACTATGACAGCTGCGACGGCAGTATATTTGGGCACAGGGAAAGGCGAATGAGGGAAACGGGAAGGGTTGGAAGGGCTGGGGTTGGATGGAGCAGGGGTGCTGATTGGCCTGCTGTCTCCTGGGGTGCGTGTTTGCCTGCAGGGAAAGGTCAGGGGAGGGAACAGGAGTAACGAGGTGTGAAGGGAAGGCACTGTCCTCGGCTCCTGAGCCCTGGGAGACGGTACAGGCAAGGTGTTAATGCAGATGCAGCAGCCTCCCAGGCTCTGCTTATTACACCTTTCAGGGAAGCCAGCCTGGAGTTTCTCCATCAGTCAATACAACTGAAAACAAGTTAACTTTAGGCACACACGAGCAGCCAATCTGACTATCAGGCGATTCTTTCAACACGCAGAGTTGATGATGGTTTCTACGTGATTTTAGAGTATACAATCGATGTGGATGTACCGCAAGCAATATCTCTTGCAGGGGATTTATACTGCAAGAAAGAAGTGGTTAACCTTTGGAATAAGAATGCCAGTTCTTTTTGAGGAGAATGTGTCATTTTTGTGGTTGTTCGCCATTGTTCTCAGTGATTGGCCATGTCACACTTACAATTCACATCTCTTTGAGCCTGTCCATTCAGCTGCCAGGGAAGAATAACCTTCTAGACCCCGCAGCAGTTGTGAATGGCTGCACAGCTCGTATCCTTAAAGGTCCTACGTGTAGCAATATATCATTGTCAAATTAATTGTGATACCTTTGTATAATTGCCGTAAACAAACGGGACCACGGTGGAGATGATTGGTAGCCTCTATCTCACGCCAGTGGTATCGTTACTGCAAGCGTTTCTCACAATTAAGACCACATTTCTCATACACCCCATTGCTTCCTGGGATGATATTGCTACTTGTCCCCGCTCCACCTCTCTGGTGTCATTTTGTCTGTTTGTTTTCTCTTTGGCTTTACTGAAAACAATAAAACATGTTGGAAGTGATTTTCTAAATCAGCATTTCACTACTTCCACCATCTGCCATTACCAGAAACTGTGAAAGCTTTAGCTCTGTTTGCGCTGGAAGAACGTCTTCTTCCTGTTTTGTGCCATAAAGCAGGTTTTCCACCAAATCCGACCCAGGGTCCACACAGTGTAAAGAGAAGATAGATAGATAGAGTTAGATTAACATAGCAAATTACTTGACTAACAACAAAGAGTAGTAGAGAGAGTGACTATATGGCCTTTATTTTATTGTGGCCTCAAATAATTATTTTCAACCAAACAATTGGACAAAAAACAGACAATTGACACTGTAAGCTGGCTAGGTAACATACAATCTACTGCCAACTAGCTAGCATAATGCTAGCTATGATTCATGAACACAAAGATCAGCCTCAAATCATTTCAAAGATTTAGTGGATGTGTATATCCATAGTATTTATATCCAACCAAAGAAGGTGGGCTGTGTCCACTGATAATATGAGCATAGTAAGATCTGAGCAGGCCATTAATGAAGCTGGAAGTACAGTGTTGCCAGATTGTGTTTGTTGAGTAACTTGTAGCAATAAAGTTTGCCTAACATGGTAATCTAGTTTGAAGACGGGTAACCTGATAGATACAAACAGAGTATTCCTGTTGTTTCTTATAATTGACAGCAACAAACAGTTCCACGGTTTCTGTGTTAGGATTGTAATTGAAAAAGAGTCTTTAATTAGTAGAATTGGATATCGAACAGAAGTGTCCACAAAATAACAATAGTAATCTGCACTTCCATGTAGTTTTTTTTAGACAAGTCATTTTAAATGACATTGGAATTAAATTATTACAATTTTAGAAAAACATCTATTCCAGGTACACATTTCTGTAAGGTGTGTTCATTGTTTTTCTGTGTTCTGTTGTTCTGTATGTTCTTGTTCTTCAATTTCGACTTGGAATTGTTTTGTGATGGGGAAATTTGGGGTTGTTATAGCAATGATTGTTGAATGTATATAACAAGTTGGCCCATAGGTTACAAACATTAGAGGCTCATATCAAGGAAAACGTGTGTTACAAAAAGACAAAGTCATGCACAAAATGACCTTTACACAACCTGGCATGTTATAACCCTTGTTTTGGTTCCAGTATGGGCCCTGCAGCCATGGCAAAACTGCTGTCTCTCCATGAACTCAACCTAAGAGAAGACCACAGGGGACAGCCACCCTCATTATGTATAAAATATCATTAATTAAGTTTATTGAATGAGTCACAGTATGGTTTCCACCGCATGGTTCCCTCAGGGTCCCTTGCCCAAGACCCCACCTTGCCCTGTTCAGATTCAGTGAGCCAGCAGCCTTCACACCGCCCTGTTCCCTTCACCACGGCTGGCTCTAGGTGACTTTTCTCCCCTCTTGTCGTTGCTTAGCAGGCTGCCAGTAATTTATAATGTTGTGACAGTCAAATAAACAGGGCTGCTGCTTGCTGGAGTGAAAAGCGCTGTATTAAAAGGGAATCAAAACGGCTCCAAATGGCGCCTTGAATGGAAATAATCTTGGTGTAAGATCTGTTCTGGGCTGGCTAATTTAAATTTGTTCAGGGTGACAGCTTACTGGAAGAGGGACATAATGAAGTCCATTATCATCAGTGGTGCAAATTCTAAAGAACGATAACTCTCATTATCAGGGCTTTCCTGTATACGAAGGAAATATGTTCATCCATTATGAAATGTGCTGAGAATGACAACACGGAGCAAACATAAGACGATGTAAGCCGCGGCTCGCCTCCAGAAGAAATGGAATGGGGCTCGCTGGAAACTGGACGGGGCTTTTTTTTTCTTTCTACAATGTCTTCGCTTGCTTTATTTCTGGGTGAGGTGATGGTGATTTCCCCCGGCATGTATTGGATTTTAACGTCGTCAACACTGTAATATGTTGGTAACTTTGATGCCACGCAATGTTATATGCGATGGTATGTAATGGCAGTGTGCGTGTGCTTTCATTTCCACGGCCTTTTCTCGTGGTAATCTGACATCTTGTAGGCCATGCCAGACCTTAAAACAGCATCTTCCCAGGCATTATCTCGTAAAAACAGAGCCTCGATAATGCAGTTCCATTAGACAAGTAGGAAAATAACAATAAGTCATTCTGGCCGCAATAAACAGATAAACAGTGAAATATGAGGGCAAGTCTTGAGATCTGTAACCCACGATTACCGCAACTTCACCAAACTTCAAGCTATTTCTGAAAATAATTTCTGATCAAAGAGTATGAGAAAATGCGCAGGGCCGGCATCCCACTGGTAGGAGAAAGTGTTGCTGGATGAATGGGAGTGGAGGCATTGGGGAAGCCTGGGGAAACAATGCACACACACACACACACACTGATGTGCATAGCCATTCCCAGTGGGGTACACATATTTAGTGGACTCCCAGCAGATATTACCCTGAGTGGTGGTAGGGAGAAGAGACTGAAGACTGGTGAATGGCTTTGAGAGACACAATCATTACTGGCACCTTTGAGTTCACGGCCAATGTAGCAACACTTTGTTCCTCCTCAGACAACTCCCCAGCTCAGACAGAAGGCAGGGATAATAATGGAAATAAGAGAAAAGAACATTTTACAGGAGACTTATAAGTAAGGGATAAAGCAGAATGAGACAGTTATTATCACAAAATAAGCCACAACTGGCAAAGCAAAATACTGATTTAAATACAAAATCTTGATTTAAAATTATTGTATTACAAGCTAAAGTAATTGACAAGCTTCCACCAAAAATAGTTCAGCAATTGTAACCATAACAATGTCTGTAGCTAGCATCCATGGCTACACTGTAGCAGAACTGTAACCATAGAAATGTCTGTTGCTAGCATCCATGGTTACACTGTAGCAGAACTGTAAAAATAGCAACGTCTGTAGCTAGCATCCATGGCTACGCAGAACTGTAACCGTAGAAATGTCTTTTGCTAGCATCCATGGTTACACTGTAGCAGGACTGTAACCATAGCAATGTCTGTAGCTGGTATCCATGGCCACACTGTAGCAGAACTGTAACCATAGAAACGTCTGTTGCTAGCATCCGTGGCTACACTGTAGGAGGACTATAACCATAGCAAGGTAAACAAATCCAGTAAGATTGCCTTTAACCAGCAATCAAAACTTTGTGTGTATAATTGTTTGTCCACCGTAACCAAGGAATAACTTATTTTTCCTAGTTAAATTAGATTACATTATATTCATTTAGCAGACACTTTTATCCAAAGCGACTTACAAAGGTGATAGTTAACACTATGTGGGGATAGAACCCAGGACCCTGAGACTGAGAGTCTCATGCTAGTTAATTTGACTATAAATCAACAAAATCAACTTCTTGACTGTGGAGTGATATGACTAAATAACAGCGGTCTGTTATCTGAAATGAAGGTCTGGTATCTAAAAATAACAGACCTCAGAATGCAATCATTGGCCAATCAAAATTGAGTATGTAATAAGCCATGTAATAATGTAATGTAATAATACCCAATAAAAGTCAACCACACAGACAAATGAAGAGGCAAACAACAGCTCTGGGATGGTGCATTCAGCAGGAGGAATCACTATAGTGTTTCTTTAAAAAATGGCATAAAAATCATTTAAAATTGTATCATTTGAATCAATCAAAATGTAAATCCATTAATAAATTTGAATTCCTAACTTACAGTATGAATATATATTGTAGGGAAATATCAGTAGGAGTGAGTCATCAGTAACCCCCCTCCCTCCATCTCTCCCCAGAAAAGTATAACACAGTTGTGACCATAACCGATGACAACCAGATACAACCAACTAACTTACCACTTCAAATTCTACAGCTCTATTGCAAGAAGCGTTCTTACATTGTCAATTCCAGTCTGGTTTACCCCTTTCCTCCTGCTCCAGGGAAAAACTTCTGCAGCATCTTCACTACTGACACAGTCACTGGCCGCCGGCTACATTTCCTCAAGGACCTGCACAACAAGGACAATACCAAGTGATCGCTATCCTCAGGAAAATGGGACCAGTCAATGGAAGACAGCACCATTCACTACCTCAATGGCGTTTGGTTTTTTTTCCACAATTTGAAGGTTTATTTGCAGTTCTCCTGTGCAATGTGTTATGTCCCTATATACATGAGCTAGCTTCCCATACTGCTTTGAGTAACATTATAGGCCGCTTTTAATTTGATTTTGTGAGGTTACCAGTCTGATTGTGGCAAGCCAAAGATTGGTAAATGAAAATCCTTTCAAATAGCAAGAATAAGAAAAGTAACAAGTACAAAATAATAATGCAGCATTAAAAATGACCAATTTCAGATAGAAATCGATGTATTAATATAGCTATGGATAACTAACACCATTCACCCCTTTCTTCCTCCTCATAATATTGTAAGGTGCTCTAGATAAGAGTGTCAGCTAAATTCTGAAAGCAAAAGTGTAAAAGCCTAAGGGAATGTTGAATCAGCTACCAAATATCTTAGTTAAGATAATAAGATGCCAAATAACAGTCTTAGGTACCAATAACAGCAGGAATGACACGAGGTGCATATCAAACACACTTGTCCTTTAACAATTTGCACTGTGTCTTTTTCCCCCCATCTCGGAGGGATCTTCATGTCCTACACGTGTCCCACTCCTTCAGGTCAATATTAGCAGAAGAACTCCAGCTACTTGATGTACCCCAGTCAAATTTACCAAACACTGTTTGACTCATAGAAAATCCAAAGATGAAAGAATTGCCAAGGGCAAACAGTTCCAAAGGCTGTACACCGAATACCCAGTCATTTCTGCTTTTAACAGCGTGGCACAATCCCAGAGAATTTAAATGGCATTCCAATACACCTCGCATCAATGTGCTTCCACTGTGAATTGGACTGACTTTGAAAACATCATAATTTGCGTCGAGCCTAGCAAAGACGCTGTGCAAAGTGTAAAGTCCGGCCATTTACACTGATGTGATAAGTTCAACCCTAAGATTATGGGGTAAAACTAGATAATATAACTAGGACACCCACTCTGGTAGATGTGTCTTCCTGGTGAGGTCTGGGCGAACCTTTACATCTTATTTCACCCCGACACTGTTTACTTTCAACACATAATTGCACTTCTATTGCAGAAGATGGAGAAGGACAAATATGACAGACAGATAGAGGTGGAGAAAGAGAGAGAGAGAGAGAGGGGGAGACAGAGAGCGAAAGAGAGGGGCGAAGAGGAGTAAGAGATAGGCTGAGTTGGGGGTGATAAGGAATCACAGATAAAGCCTCTAGGGTGCAGACGTGTTCCGGAGAGGAGTGACCAATCAAGATAGAGTGAAAGAGGGGGTAGAAGTGTGATAAGAGTGATGACAGAGTGTAAAATGACTCAGTCAGCCCTGGCAATGGCATTGGCTCTGACCTCGCATTCCTCATCCCAGTTCAGCAGTGGCCAAGGTTTAGTGCTGTGCCAGCTGGTTGAGGGACATTGTTTGAACCCGCCCGTTTTTGACAAAAGCCCTAATCCCCCCCGACACAAAGGCCTATTGAGACCTTGAGAAATTTTACTTGACATATATTTGAACAAATTCACGTCACAATTTGACAGATAAGGAAATTTGAAGGCCGATATTGTTGTTTTTTTTTTGCGTCATGTGAAAAAGAGAAGAAAAAAAAAGCACAGATTCATATTTCTCTTGCACAATTTTATTCTTCATTCTTCGAAAAGCCTCTGAAACAAGCATTTAGCCCATCATGAGACACTAAAACCCCATTGAAACATTGAAAGCCAGACTAATGAAATTGTTTTAGCTCCTTAAGGCAGCGTGAGGCAGGTTTCATTGCTGACTGACACCCCTGAAGCTGTGAAAAATCGAATCCTCCCCTCCATCACATCAGTGGGGTGCGAGCGGCTGATATCAAACGTATTGGCCAAACCGATATCGGTTGATATGTCGTGGCGTGTGTGTGTACATTCTTTATCGCACACCTGAATCACTAGCTGGGAAAACGCCTTGGATAAGCAATGTATACAATGCATACAGGTATTACTCATATTGCATGGGTGCAATTAACCTGAGGTAGTTGGAACATGGTTTTTAAACAAGATGCAGGAGCAGGACACATTTGCAAGGATTGACAATTATGTGACGCCCCACCCAGGATCTTTTTTTTCTACCTACATCATTTGAAACCGTTTTTCCATTGTTCAGGCTCAATGCAGAGCTCGGTTAAATGGTGAGAACTCTCCCGTTTTTCTACCCGCGTCATGAATTTTCATAAGCAGTTGGGGCAGGGGCATATTTTGTTTTCTGAATAGTTGACAGTTGCAAAGTGTGCACATATTGACAGTGATTAGAATCGGTGAGGGCTCACTGCCGATGAATATGCAGGAGCACCTGTCTGCAGCTGAACTCTGGGTTTAACAATGCGTGGTCGGAGCGCTCAGTCTCTAAGATGGAGTCCTCCAATACTCTATACTATACTATACTATATATAAAGATTTGATTGTCATAAAGCAACAGCGAAAATGACTCTCATTGGACAGATCCTCACAAAAACATCAACTCTCATTGGACGGATCATAACGCCCGCATGCCCACGCAGACGAATGTGTTGTTAGTGTATTCTCACTCTCCAAGTACACCATCAATTATCAGAAGGATCCTTACCCCGCTACTGTTTGTGTACTTACACAAGATGGATACGTTACAGTAAATGTGGGAACGAGAGGAAAATATCTGCGTGCTTAAATCACTGCGGTGTTTGCGCTTTAATTTGAAAAGCTTTCGGTCAATCAGCCTTCATCAGAGCACACAGAGCAAACAATGGATGGGTAACAGTATACAGCTTTCCATCCCATTCACTTCATCAGCCGTATGAGAGACACTTGCGTGGAGCGCTTCCTCATGGGAAGTGTAGTTTTACAGTCACGTAGTTTAACTACAATACTAACAGGAGGTGAGACACAGTGTATATATAAAGAAAGACATACAATCATAAAGCACATCACAGAAATAAACCACAATAGAGAATCGTGTTCCCTTGTAAATGTGCACCTTTACCAGTAAAGGTGCACATTTACAAGAAAGATGGTAAATGTGCACATTTCCCGCTTAAAGTGGATGGGAAGAAAATGTGTAGATTTCCCAGTTAATCTGAGTGGAAAACCCTAGTCACAGTAGCGAGCAGCTCTCTGGTTGAATGTGATTAAGATGGAGTTGGTAAATGTACACATTTACCGGTAAATGTACGGATTTATCGTTTCCCCACATTTACAGCAACTAATACATCTTTTTTTAAACTTGGATACTGGCCAGTCAATTTGCCCACTGGTATGATGGAGATTCCTCCCTCACCAGCTGCTGGATATGTTTCGGTTTGTTTTTATTGTTATTATTTTTCATTTCACATGGCTGACCAGAGAAATCACCAGTGCGGTGTGGGAGGATTTCATTCCTACAGGGGGTGTCAGCCTTTAAAACCTGCAATAAAACCTGTCTCGTCCTGCCTTAAGGAGCTGCTAACCCACCTAAAACTATTTCATTAGTCTGGCTTTCAAATGGAGAGCTTTCGTTTCCCATGATGCTTCAAATGCGGTTTCAGAGGCTTTTCCGCCCTGCCGAGAATGGGAATATTTTTGGCATGAAAATGGTCAAGTTTAAAGATAATGATAAAATACACGCACAAAATTTCATCCATCGGCACCTTCTATCCAAAATGTTTCATTTTTATCATTCTCCACCTTTACATCCATTAAATGGGATAAATGATACAGTATCAGTCTGTGTCTGTCTGTGAACCTGTGTGTACATGTAATGTATGGGTGTATACCATTTGCTGTGGGTGTATTGTAAGGGTATGGCCTGCAGTGAGCTGTGTTGTGGCTAATAAGTGCAGGAAAGAAACAATAAATCTGACCCGTTCAAAAACAACATTGGTATTTATTTTATTTGTTTATTTGTTTTTGGTTTTTTTTGCAAAATGCCTGTGCTCTGCCGATGCAGGTTACTTCAGCCCACTCGCTGCTGCTTAGGAGACAGTTTTGAATTTCGTTGTGTCGCTTCCTGTGGGCGGAGAAGATTTCTTGTCAGTGACTATCCCACTCTCCTACGCAGACGGTTGGATGTTACACAGGTCAGACACCTCTGCCCCAACCGGAAGAGAATGACATCATGCGCAACCCAATAATACCAGCCGGCGCTACAGCGGAAGTAAAGGAAACGGCGAGCAACCCGTAGGATGGGCGAGAACTCTTTTTCCTCTGTGCATTCTTTTCAGTTATGTAATATTTTATCATATTTTCAATGTTAATGGTCAGGCAGTCAATAAAAGTTGAATCATCGCTACATTTCTTTTCACATGTTTGGCAAATACCAATGTGCGTTTGTCTGACATGTGTACTTGGGTTGTCACCACTAGAGGGCAATAGGCACGGGGTGTGGTCAGGTGTTAAAAGGTAACAGGAAACAGGAAATAGTTTAAGCTTGGGTGGCGGGAGCACACGATTGTTACGCACAAGTATATGGCAAAAAATAATACAGGCATTACAAACAGCACTTTAATAAAACAACCAAGACCATCATCTCAAGATCCAGTCAACTATCAACAGCAAATCATTAGGTAGGATACCGATACGCGTCAAGAATACTCCATAAACACCCAAGTCGTGGCTAATTGGTCCTAGTCACCACCTAGTCTCACTGTTTTTCAACAAATTGACTAACTGCTCTTTCCACCTTTTCGAAACATTTGGCTTCTATTAACTTCATGGCCGCCACATTTATTTGCTCAGCAGAACGCTGCCTTGGGAACGAGTTGCGTCCATGGAAACGGCACAGGAGACAATGAACACAAGCATGAAAGCATGGCCCCTTACACAGAAAAACAGTGTGTTCACTTTCCAGTGCACACCTCATAAATGTTCACACCCGCGTCGTATATTGTTAATATGTGATATTCTTAATATATAACATTTTCTTTCTAAATAATGTGGATGCAGAGTTAAGTAAATGTAAAACCGTTATAAGGCAATTGGGGCAGAGCGGGTAAATCATCGGTTTGGGAGTGACAGCTGATTTCTACCAATCAAAAGACAGCTGCTCGACCTCGCCCTGGCACACCAGAGCCTCGTTTTGACTGGGACTTTAACTCGTAAAAGTTTGCAATAATCCCTCTTTACTTAAAAGACACAGTTTCTAAAAACAGAGATGGAAAAAAAAAAAATCACTGAGGAACTGAATCCCCATCTCCCATATACAAAAATATATTACTTTTACCACCTGGAAAAGACTGCAGAGCTGCATTTCGGTCTAAACGTTAAGGCCTGTAACACCGTACGCTGATGACATTAGACACTTTTCCATTTTGAAGCCATAATATATATTTATATATTTATATGTGTATTATTACTGTTTGATCATGTGCTGTTAAATAAAGCAGATGAACGTGTGAAGACGGAAAGTTAGCAGATATTGTACATTATCTCCATAATGTGCAAAGGGTGCCAATAATCTTGGCCAGCGCTGCAGGGTGGGTGGGTGGCATTCAAGCGCTTTCAGGGTGTGGAAGTGATATCATTGTTTGCGCCGTTCAAACGAACGGTGATGAAATTTGGTAAACAAAACACAAAAGACTGATTTGAACCATAATCGGCAGCACCGCACTGTCATTTACTGCAGAAATAGCCAATTCATCAAAAGAGAATTTGATCAAGATGTGGGTGTTTCAGCATTGTTCTGCAGAGTGCAGCGGTGTCCAGCTGCAAAGGTAAAGTGGTTTGTTAACGCATTGCTCCTTGTACATGAGATTATCTATCAGGAAGTGTTCAATTGCAATTGAACTGCCAACCACAATCGTCTATAAAAATGCAGTATTTTGTGTGAAGCAAATGGCGCTATAGATAGGAACAGTAACCCTACCATTCTGTAACTATGGAAACAATAATGAGGTCACTGTGCTATTTTAGCTGGGTTTACTTGGAGATCATTACTGACATCATCGCACTTTTCAGCTGAAGTTTGTGGAAGTTCAGTAACAGAAAGAGACTCGAAAGAGAGAGAGATGGAGGAACTTGTCACACGCCAAGTCCCGCTGACTGCCGTGATCCTGCCAGCGGTAACCTTGAGAGATGGTTGTGTTCTCAGACGGATCTAATTAGCCACACAGTTGATTGTATAGCCGTAATAAGGTGAATGAAAAAGAAATCTCATGTCAAAAACAAAGAAAAAACACAAAATATCCACGTTTTCTTCCACGGTAATTGAATTTTGTTTGGCCTTCGGTCCTCTTGCAAATTCTGTTCTGAGTGACAGATCTGTTCGGTGAAAGAGTTTCCTTTTTGCAGCAACACAAGGAATGTGAGAGGTTTTAAAGACACACATCTGAAGGAGGCTTCATTTATAAAAAAGGCTCCCATGACTAATTGATTTGCTTGTTTTGGCGATAGGAACAAATTCCTATCAACCTCATTCACATGGCTTGAATGGATATAGTCGGGCATGTGTGTCAGCATTTCAGCATCCTATGATGAAGCCTTCATCAGGTAGAGCATTTCCACTTAATAACATAATAGGAAAGAATCAGTCAGTAGCATCTTTTAAATCATGTCTTATAACAAAATGGTTTATGTGATGCAATTATTTATTTTAAGTTGCATTCAAAATTTCATTATGCTACTACTATTACTATAACTGCTACTACTACTAGTAATACTACTGCAACTACTACTACTACTACTACTAATAATAATACTAATGCACCCAAATAGCTATATCAGGCTTCCAAAAATCTCTCCTTTATCTTGTCACGATTATAGCTCCCACTCTGTATCACTGATTGTCAACACTTAACAGTGTACACACACACACACACACACACACACACACACACACACACACACACACACACACACATTCTCCAAGCATCTCCAAGAATGCTGTCCCAATCCCCCCCGCCCCCCCCCCCCCCCCTCCATGTCTGGGCTTTGTCCTTAACCATTTGTACTCTGGTAATGACTCCAACATGCTGTGTTCACTAGATCGAAAAGGAAGAGAAGATGGGGGGTGGGAGAGAGTGTGTGTGTGTGTGTGTGTGTGTGTGTGTGTGTGTGTGTGTGTGTGTGTGTGTGGAGGTGGGGGGGGGGGTAAGAGAGAGGAGGCTTATCGTACAGTTAAGCTGCAGCTGCAGTTTCCATAACAACTACCTGCAAAAACCCTGCTCCCTCGACCATCATTAGAATAACATTTTTACTCGTCAAGTGAGCATTAGCAGAATCTACATGAGCAATGAGAAGGGAGTAACGTAAAAAAAAAAAAGCATCAGTGTCCGTTGGAGCTATCATTTGACAGCCGTAGGCAGGGGGCTTTGTCTGCAGCACAATATCTAATAGTGTAATTACAGTATGGCAACTGTGAGCCACGCCGTTTCCTTGGAAATGTACGTATGGTGTGTAAGAGTTTTCCAGGGGGCTGCTTGTTGTGCAGCGGTTCACATTCACATTGGAACACACTGCAATACAAAAACATCCCAGACATCAGGGCTTAAGAGGCAGGCCCTTGATCATGACCTTTCCTTTTTTTTTTTTTTTTTCTTCCTCTCAGCAGGAACTCCAACAACCCGGGCTCAAGGAGAAACGTGTCCTCCCCGTTCAACCTCCCCTCTGATCATGCATTACAATCTCAACTTGAAAAGGGGGATAATCAGGAGTTTAAAGAAAGAGTGAAAGGGAAAGGGAACGCGTTAAGTGGTGGCCAGTCCGGGATATCATTTAAAATCAGCGCTGATGGCTTCATTGCTGCCAGGCTGTATGGGCTGTAACCTTGAGCGAGGGCTGGTGGGACCCTGGTGACCAGGGAGGGGATGGGGGAGAGGGATCGGCTCTTTTTGCATTCACATTCTGCTCAGCAGGCACCCGGGGGCTATAACCCTGAGAATCCGTATTAGGTGAGCCAAAGTCACCATTAATATAGAGCACTGGGCCATACTATAACCTTACACTTCACATCTCTGGGGTGTCCTGAACTGAGAAAAAAATGGTACTTTGGAACAATCACTCGGGAGGACTTTCAAAAGTGACCTCTTACCAAAGTCAATCCGTTTGCTTTTCTCTTTTTTTTTTTATCCGTTTTTTTATCTCTGTTTGCTCCGCTCAATCTCGCCATCTCTCTGGCTTGGCACGGCAGTTCTGGCCCCCTGCGCTCCGCGGCCAGTCGCGTCAGAGAGACCGTTCCTCCTTCCCTGGATGCAATTACAGATTAGGGCCGAAACACAGGTTCAGGCCGTGCTACCACTACATCTTTTGAAACTACAGCGGTGTGAACCGACAAGAACAGAGGACTGCAAATAACACATACTGAAAACAACAAGGGTAGTAGGAAGAAATGTTCAAACAACTACTGAAATAGTGATGCAGCATTAAAACAACATTGTGTCGCATTTTCACACCAATAAATGACCACCATATTACTTTTGACACAAAATTACCCCGAAATAAACAAGACCAGCGTTGAGAAGATCGTCAGCATCTACGCTGCTTTTGGAAAATCAGCGTGGGCCCCTGTTCTTCCAGCGTTTCTTGCAATGGCAGATGGGGAAACGAGTGAAAATCACTTCAAACATGTTCATTCTGTTCAGTAAAGCAAAAGAGAAATGCAGCAAAGGTGGGGTCAGCTGGGGGATGAGTAGTAACATCCTCTTTGAGACTCTTTGAGCTCAAGGGCCTCAATGGCAGAAAGTGATCACACAGTATTTTAGGAAATGGCATTAAGAAAACACAAGGCAGTGATGAGGCGATGAAAGCACGCTTGCTCTAACTTATTGGGATCATTGGGAGATTCAAAAAACATTATCCTAAATGGTATCCAATATTTCAGCAACAGTGCAAGAAAACAAATGTACAGAACCTTTTTAACGCGTTATGTTGGATACAAGCGTAGCAAGCAAAATGATCAACAAGTCACTAGAAGTCCATTCATTTCCTACAGGGCAGGGAAACTCCAATATGTGGAAGTTGACCCATGGCTGAACTTGTCCTTGTTTCCACTACCAATGTGATTTCGTTCTTTGAACAATAGTTCTGCCTGGAAATTGCAAAATGGGTGAGAAGTTGATCACAGTCATTCAAAGCTTCCCGGTTCTCTGCAACGTTTATATGACAAATTACAGGAAAAAATGTCTCAAAAGTGATGCCTGCATCCATCGCTGGGCTGGATGGTTATAGTTAGGAATAATTGGCATAGTGAGTAGGGGGACTGGCTTGTGACTGGAAGGTTAGACAAGCGAGAAGACGAATATCCGACTTGTAGTGACTTGTGACTGGAAGGTTGCTGGTTTGAATCCCCAGACCATCTAGGGAAACCTTTATATCTACCATCAAACTGGTAGATTTTATGATTATGGTTATTTTACGATTGGTGCAGCCTATTTGAGGCACTCTCGTGTGAATGTCCTTTATTTTGAAAGGATGCTCCGATAGGGAATACGATTGCCCCCTGGCTTGAGCGAGGGTCAACGAATGTGGCCCCTTTGCTGAAATGGGGTCATTTTAAACTCTCCTCTTCCTCAACACAACATTGCTGTGAAACCACCGATGGCCCTGGGGTGGAAGGGGTTGGGTGGGGGGGGTACCCGGGAAGCTTGATTATAATGATTGACACCTGCGAAAGAGGGCTTGGGCAAGTGCAAGGACCATATCAAAGAGGATCAGCCGGGGCACAGTGTGACCTGAGTGTTATTAGGTGCCGAAATGAAATGACCAGTCTATAGCCCTTGAAGAAATCATTTAACCAGTCACAGCTGAGAGAAATACACGCCTGCACGCACACACACACACACACACACACACACACACACACACACACACACACACACACACACACACACACACACACACACACACACACACACAGCACAGCACAGTACAGTAGAGAGCAAAGTACACAGCATACAATGACCCTGCATTCACAGTGCAAGCGTCTTGAGAAACTAGCTGTTGGAAAGCCATTCATTTTCTAGAGCCAGAGAAACCCTGAGCCGATGTTAATCCCAATCAGCTTGTTTGTCGGTGCAGAAAAGTCGTGTGCGGCTTTTGAACTGTTGCACACTGTTGAGCCTTGGTAAAAAAAAACAAAAAAAAACACATTGTCGAGGCCATGATTTACACGAGACGGCACGAGACGGACCGTTATTTGGTGCTGTCGTTTTCATTAATGAACTAATGCATCCCTAATGCTAATGTGCATCTTTTTTTTCAAGCCTCAAATGTGATTTTAGCCACTTGCTTGTGATTAGTTGAATTTTGGTTCATTGCGGTGACTTATTAAGATGAATTAGCCTGATATTTAGTTGAACAAAAATGTGTTTACTTGAATCAGGCTTTTGTCAAGGTACACTGGATGGAGATTCATTAATTATGTTTGGTAAAAAAAAAAAAAAGCTAATAGGCTCAACCATCATCAGTATGCAGTACTGGATGTTACAGACCTTAAAAAGGATTTGCATTGGTCAACACTTAGAGCTCACCAACAGCACCTCCAATGTGTATAGTGCACATATTGTATTCTGTGCACACACAATAGCATGTCATACACACAAATGAATCCTTCATTACCACAAAAAAACACATGCTTTTCACTGACGAGGTGGCCTGCCGCTGCCGCTCTGTAACTTTCACTGACAGCAAGACAAATATTTGTAGGGCCAATCTGCTGGACTAGGTGGTAGCAGCCAATACACCACACACACACACACACACACACAGACACACACACACACACACACACGAGAAACCCATTCAACTGTTTTGCAGAGGACAGGAAACGTTTGGTGCATTATTTCACAACTGGAGCTGGAACAAATGCTAAGGCTAGCAAGTTAGCTTGCCTGCTCATCATTTTCTGCTCATAGATTTAACAACTGTCAATGTAGAGATGTATACTATGATTTACTTTAATTTCCTCCTGACCCGAAGACCCTCTTTCCCCAGAGGCCCCTCAAAATATCACGTCCAACTAGAGAAAAACTTCCCTTCCCAGTCAAGTATTCTACATCTGTCATCTTTAATCATTCTTGGGATAATTTGAGGACCTCCAAGCCCTTCGTTCAATCGCAGGGATTCAGTGCTGACTCACTCAGCGCCGTACTTGAAAAAGCCAGTTACTTTGACTAGTGAACAACGGGACACGAGTCCCCATTGTCCACATCAACCAGACACGTACAGCATGTTCCTAGACGCGCTGTGTGAAACGGCCACGGATATCTGTACCCTGGCCGTCCGTTGACCCCCCCCCCCCGTGCTCCCGGGCCCCACCTTTTTCAAAAGGTGAAATGCCGAGAACGCGAGCGCGAGATCAAACGCAACTTTTTTTCAAAGCGGACAGTCAAGGTTAGAGCCAATGATATTCTGCGCAGGATGGATCTGAAGATGCCCACTGGGATGAACTGTCAGAGCAGTTGTTGTTCTTTATCTTTGCTGGTCTATTCCAACTTGGGAATGATTAATTGTTTTTGCAGTTTTTCAGGAGACTGACATTTGGACTTTTACATCAAAAGGTTATATTTTTTTATACTTTGTTCATTTCTGAGTATATAAAAAATTCATAATAACCAGGTCACCTATGTATGAGACCCGCCTCCCTCATACTGATGAGGAGAACGTTGAGTTTGAGTTGCTCTTCGGGGCAGCTCGGACCCTCGTGAAGCTTATTCACCGCGCGGCAACATGAGTGGGAACAACGGCGTCAGATGCCAGTGCACGGAGGAGTGCACGATTCCGGGGAGCTATCTCGGGGTAGGTTTTATTGTCGCGCTTCTTTATGCTGATTTCTCTCATTACTTGGGAGTTGGTGGCAACTCAAAAAGCGTCGCGTAAGCAAAAATAGTATTCCTACATTTCTTTTCTTGCAATTTGCACCAAAGGGGTAAATTCTCGTTCCCCTGCCAACACATTCCCTCACGTTTCGTCAGCTCCTAATTTGGAAATCGGCGGCCTCGATTCTTAATTTGCTCCGATGTCATAGCGGGCCAAGACTTTGTTGATAACAAATATTTTTCCCTGCCGCTACGAGCGTCTTCTAAGTAGCGGCCCCCGAATCTCCCCTCCTCCTCCTGTGCTCATCCGCCGTTGCCATTTCCTCGTTTGTTGTGTCTCTCTTCTCCCTCCCCACGTTGGCCGAGCCTCGCATCCCCCTAGAGGGACCGCTTCACTCATGACTTCCACTGTTGTGTCTCGGCAGTCCTCTGCCCTTTGCACAAACATATCGATCACTTCCACCTCTCCTCTTTGTCACCTTTTCTGTCCTGGGCTAAAAATACATTTTCACCACCAATCCGTGTTGCCACCAACCACCTCTCCGATCCTCTCTCCTTCCTCCTTTGACCCCTTCTACTTCAGCTTTAATCCTTTTCATATTTTCCGCCTCCCGATGTTTGCGCCGTCGAAAATCCGACTCGCGCCCTCTCCTAGACGCGGCAGGCCTTAGTTACCGTCGCAGTTTGCTCCAGAGGTCAGAGGCTGCGCTGTGCATTTACTGCTGTTTCAAAACTTGCTTCCATTGTGAAATCCCTCAGACATGCTGTCTTCAATAAATGCTGATTGCTGTGTTATTAGGTTCCTTTTCCTCATAAAAAACATGACGGCGCCCAGATGTTTACTGAGCCAGGCATTTTACAGGGGTCAATAAAAGGAAATTGGTGCTCAAAGAAGCTAGGCGGTGGTATGACTTAAAACACAGGGGGAAAAAAGGACCTCAAGGACTTCCTCTATAGAGTAAACTCACTATAGGTAAAGAAAGTCCAATAGTATAGTTTAATTGCACAGTCCGGATTATCCTTATTATCCCAAATGTAAGTCTCAACTCTCCCTTTTTATCCCAAATGATGAAATCTCACCTGTGATCCTCTTATCTCTTTGACAACACCGACAATAAAAGATAGCGGAGGAAACAGAAACGCACGCAAGGTCACCACAAAGACATTGGTTTACTCTTGAAATAACAAGTTTGGGTCTCATAAATTCTGCAATAGTGGCAATAATGTCCAGACCAGTGGACCACACACACACACACACACACACACACACACACACACACACACACACACACACACATACATACCCTTGGCAGGACCAGAAAGTTGGGTCTGCAGGAGGGTTTATAGCGGCGAGGCCTCGGTTGACGTGCCTTACAGCGAAGGCGGGGTCACCCGGCGGTCTGTTTCAGAGGGTCCTTAACCCTGCATGAGTATCTAATGGAGGGGAGTCTTCCAGAGCAGATGCACCAAGGCGATTTAAAACAGACATCCACTCGCAAACGCATGGATAAGCGTGGAACTGCTGAGTGCCGCTAAGCCAAAGGTGTCATTAAGGGGGGACAAAATAACGCTCTTGACGATATCCTGCGAAAAGCTGCTGCGGTGTGCACTGAGCGTTCAACCCTGCGTATAGCGCTGATGTTTAAGGGAGAGTCGTCGTGACAAAGAAGAAGAAGGAAAAAAAAAAAGGTGGATATCTCAGAAGAAACGTACCGTAAGTATGGATGACGAACATTTTCTTTCTTTGTCGGAGAGACAATTAGGAAAGCCATCGAAATGTCACTAAGTGCATATTCAACGCAGTAGCCGACGTAAGAGAAAAAAAAAAAAAGGGGGGGGGGGGGGGGGGGGGCATGCAGTAAAAAAAACTCAACAACATATTAAATCTGATCGCGCCTTAACGAAAAGCGAGCAGTGATAATAATAAGCTCTGATGGGGTCCTCTTATGGCCCATCGATTTCCAATAGCTGAGATCATAGAAAGCCGGGGGGGTAATTACACTGTGCAAGCAGAGGTCGTCCTGAGCAAATATCATTATCATCAGATTAGAATGAAAGGCTCGGCGCGGGTCGAAAACACGCGGGGGTGAAGGAGACCCAGAGGAGACGCTTCTCGGCACACATCCCTGACCCCCTTCATCTGTCTCCATGTCCCCGCCTCCCCCCACCCCCCCCCCACACCTTGCTCCCACCTCCACGGGTCAGCCCTACATCACACTGACACAAACAAGGGGGAGGCCGGGTCACCGAGGCGCCGCCATTTATCAGTGAGAGAGAGACAAGGCATATGATGAGAATGATACCTCAGAGTAACAGCCAGATAAACAAGGAGGCGGCGCGCGATGAAACGCGTTGGCTAGCGCGAGGGGAGGGGGGGGGGGAGCTGATACGGGGGAGGTGGCCGGGGCGACGGGCGCAATGTATTCCTGCGACGTGGACGACTCGGGGGTTAGATTTCAAACATGTCGTGTGGAAGATAGGAGGCTGGGATGCTGCTTGTGGGGAAAAAACTTTTATTCATTTCCAAATGAAATAAAATGCTTGGATTTCTCTTTTTTTCCACATGATTATCAAAATACTGTATATCTGTTATCGGACATGTTCATATTTGATAAAAGCAGTTGGTAGCTGCATGACTTTTATTTTGAAATCCCACTCCTTATTTCCACAACAAACACAAATGGCTGAATATTGTTATTACATAAAATTGCAGTGTTAACAGTATTACTCAAACGGAGGTCGCTCCAAAGGTCAGCTGGTTTTATGTACTGTCACGTCCTGCAAAGAAAGCACATTTTCAAAATATCAATATCATATAAGACGTTTCAAAGACGTTTTATTCCGAGCGTGTAAGAGGTAGATGGATGATGACTGATGTAGGGGGGTGGGGGGGGGGGTTTCCTACGTATCCCTCCCATCTGTGCAGTCAGACGTCCCGGTGGTCGCCCCGGCGAGAGGGAGGTCGCCGCGCCGCCTCCTTGACGAGCCTCTGACGTCTCTATCTGCGGCGCTCGGCGTGGGGATCTGGCCCCGGGGCCGCGCCCGCATTAGCATAAACAAGGCGTGCCGCTGGGGTCCGCCAGTCAGGGGCCCTGTCACCGGCGGAGAACGTGGGAGGAGAGACGCCTCCGCATTAACCTCCGGGCTTATCTCGCTCTCTCTGGGCGTCTCCGCAGAAAAAAAAAAAAAAAAAAGAGGAAGAAGTGAGGATTAGTGCTCAGTCAGGAATTGCTTTTTGGGTTCCTTGTCACTCCCCGGACGATTATTGAACTGTCCCTTTCCATTCCCCATTATTCTCCCTTCCTCTGCCACTTCACCCCAGAGGGAGGGGGAATCCCTGGTGTTTTAAAGAGCTCGCTTTGATTTCGTCTCCATCTTTGGTGCTCAGCGTTAGCGTTGCTGTGGCGTTTCTTCGCTGCACCAGTTGTCCAACAGTGTGTCCAGTACTGTGACTCTTCCTCCTTTTTTCTGTCGATGGAGTTTGAGTTCCTGTAGGTGGCACCCTTTTTCTTTTGTCTGATCAACCACTATCGCTGCTCATACTAACTATACCCAGTTGTCCTTCTGTTTCTTCCGAACCTCTTCTTGCTGGGAACGTAAAACGCACCACTTCCTGTGTGATTTTTTCTTCCTGGAGAGTCTTACCCGACACCAGGCGTTCAGCACAGCAAATGTAAAACCTTTCATGAAGTGGGTACAGGGCTGAATCGCAAATGCCTTTTATCTTATTGGTGTTAGCGAGAAGCAAAAACGGTCATTTATGTAATGAAAACGTTGCAGATTATTACTTTAAGTCATATTAAGTCCCCCCCCCCCCCCCCCCCCCCGCCCACATCCTCCTCTTCCCCCTCCCTTGCCGAGCCCGACCTCCTCCACCTCTGGAATGCGCATTCGTTCAGCGGGTTCTTGACACCCCTGCCTCGGTAATCTCCGTGGCTTCCACCTTCCAGGAAAGCGAGCGCTGCAGTGTCACCGACTAGGGGAGGGGTGGGTGGGGGAGGAGGGAGGGAGGGAGGGAGGGAGGTGGGTTGCACGGCGTGAAGGGGAAAGAGCCTCCCCACGTTTCACCACCTCCGTGCCAAGCGCGCCGCGCTGAAGGTTGTCTTCCCTCCCTGACAAAAGTGAGAGCTGCTCTTCCTCGCCTCTTCCCCCTCTTCCTCCTTCTGCATCTGTAACTGGCTGGCTCCCGGCCAATGAAAAGGGGGAGGAGGGGGGGGGGGGGGCTCTGCGGTGCGGTGCTCAACGGCTGCGCCTGCAACGCCGTGAGAGACTAATCCATATCTCCAGACCTCAGGCCTAATCAAACAGACTGAATGTAGGGAAGGAGTCAATAGCTGCTTAATTACTAACGAGAGTAATGACAATAACAATCACGTTCCTTTTCCGGGCTGACGTAATTAAGGGAGGCATGAAAGGCATCGCCGGCGGGGGGGGCGGGGGGGATAGCTGCCTCCAAGCAAGGCAGCAATTAAGGGCAAGGAGCTCGTGGCAAAAGATCCACGATGTGAGTCCGGGGGTCTTCTCGTCCGCCCGCCGAACACCTCATCCTCTTTTTCCCAGCGTGGCGCGGGGGGCAGCGGCGTACTACCCGCCCCTGCCCCTTCTTCCAACCAGCCACGTCGCCGGCGGCTGCCATGTTTAATGACCCTCCTCCTCATCTACCCGGCACTCAGTAGGGCACAGCGTGAGACATGGGGAAACACTCAATTTCTGTAATGGCTTGAAATGGAGTAAATATCACTCGCCACCCCGCGCCCCCCCACCCCCCCCACCCCCCCCACCCCACCCCTTGCATTTGTTACTCATTCAAGCCCTGTTATCGTTTGCTGCCTAATTTCCTGGTGCACCGACAAAGGCAGAGGGCGTTTCCATGGAGAGGGAACCCTTGTGGTTTTTTTGTGCTTCTCTCAACTTGGCACTCTGTTCATTTCACAGCAATTATCCTGAGTCATTCCACACATTCTGCCACAGAAACTCGAGGGAAGGACCTTTCAGCTAATTGCTTTCAAATGGAAATAAAAAATAATCACACGGCTACTTTGTCAAAATGCCTCCTGTTATGCAGCATTTGGTAGGGGAAATCAATGTGGCATTGCTTTTAATGTCCCATTTACAATGCATGCCCACTCTATTTCAAGATGAAACCTTTCTTAAAACCCATTTGGGATAAAGCCCCCGACACTGCACGCTCCGCAAGCCTTCAATTTCTCAGCGAACCAGCACGTTTGCATCAAAATCTTCTTTAACCCGGCTTTCTATTACTGCAAACTGTGCAAATTGGTGACCTCTGTGGTGGTGAGAGGTATCTATTTGCCATTTCAGACTTCAGAGATCTCCTCCTCGTCGCTTCACGGGCACGCTCAGCCGCTTTGTTTCTTTGTTCGAGATGTAATTCAAACAACCGAGGACGTGAAACAAGAACTTGGAATAAAGATGCAACAAAGATGCTCATGAAACGTGACTTGTCAAGCCCATATTTTTGGTGATTCTGAGTGCAGGAGAAACGTTTTGATCTCGGGTCAAAAATCTTTTTGCGAGAGCCTTATTTGATTTTGTTAATGTTGCGCAATATGTAGAAGTTCACGCTGGCAATTCAAGGGGGGATTCAGCCAGGCAGGATGAGATAGTTGAATCTTCTTGAGGCGAATGCGCCGCAAGATTTCAGGATTTATAAATAAATTTTAGCGAGAGTCTCATCATTTTTTCTGGTCTTTTGAAGGCACGCAGGCGGAGTAGCAGCCGGGGTGCTGCTGTACGGTGGGAGGTAGGAAGAGGCAGATGCTGTTCATCTCCATGAGAGGAGGGCCATTTTGAGAGGATGAGTGGAGAGGGGCATTTCAGAAGATCTCTGAGTCAGAACGAGTGGGGAGGCATCAGGATATTATTAGGGAGGTGTGCCTGCTGCCCTGCTATTACGGCTGAAATAAACGGTTTCGCTGCTGTAGACTCGAGGCGCAGGCCTGCCCTGTGTTGTTCCATCGGATACGCCAGACGCAGAAAAAGGGATTGGATTCTATTGAAACTGTAAGCCTTCTAATGAGATCAATATTTTGATCGCTGCGAACGAGACCGAGGCCATCAAGGCGGAGCCAGCAGACAGCAGACATCTGGATAGAAATCACTTCGGGAGGAATAAGCCATGAGGTGAAAATCAGTTAAGAAGTTGTTCTCAGGCTCCAGGTACCATTTAAAACAATTTGAAACAGTTACAATAAATAACATAATTCTAATAATAGTGACACACAACTGGAGGCCCCTTTCATTCTCCTGAATTCTCTAGCTGACTGAGGCCCTACAGAGGCTGTATTATCTCAAGTGAAACAGCCGCACTGCACTTAATCTTTATAGTTTAAATGCACTTAAATAAATGATTGAATATATGGCGCAGAAACCAAAATGTCACTGATGAGCTCCTTTTTGAAGCTTTGTGCGAAACATAAAGGCAGAAACGAAAATGTTAATGAATTGTCTGCGGAGTAGAAGATCAGAAGAGCCAAACGAATTTCATATCACACCTAAAGACCTGGCATTTAATTAAAGCGGCCTGAAAAATGGCTGCCTGGTTGGCTGACAATGGCTTCTCTTGAAGCAAATTAAAAAAATCAATTACTGCCTTGTGAGAGTGTAATGCCAGCATGCCGAAGCCCCCCCAAGCACCACAATGAGACGCCAGGCCAAGGGGAGAGAGGAGCGAGCGAGGAGGAGGGCGCCTCCGCCATTGCCACATCTGACTGACTCCGCTGCAAAGTTTATCACGTCAACCTGTTACAGGCAACAGAGCCTGAAAGGGCCCACGCGCTGGAATGAGGCTGCAAATCAGCCGAGCTGCCTCCACAAGCATGAGCCTCCTCCACTTTGCTCCTAGCTCTTACTCATTTTAGCTCACCCTCTCTCTCTCTCTCACACACACACACACACACACACACATATACACACAATAGGGTTAGAATAAAAGGTAAATATGGCATATTAGTCCACCTCCGATATGATGGAGGTTCCTCCCTGACCACATGAAAACAGCCGGGAAAACCTACTTTTTTTCAGCATCTCAATTTGTCATTGTCAATTTTTTGGTCATTTAATGGTAGCGGTCTGTTCCAGGGTTGGCTCATTAGTCTGGGTTTCATTGGACAGTTTTAGTGTCACATGTTGTTTCAAAGGCTTTTCCCACCCTGACAAGAATTCAATTCTGGGGGAAACACTGAATGCCTGTAATTCAATATTTAAAGATACTGAATATCGGCACAAATATTGGCACAAATATCAGCTATCAGCGACGTCAGGATAAAAATAGCATTCATATCAGCCCATCCGACTCTTTGTCACTGCTAAGCTTGTGACCAGCGATGTAGCAGAACGTGAACTCACCTAAACTCTTTTTTTATTCCCAGGTTTTTTAGGCCGGGCTACATCTTTATGAAGTAAATTCGTGTTAAAAACCGAAGCGGCAACGAACTGACTAAGTTTATTTCCGTATCCTCATAAGTTCTATGAGGACGGGATCCTTTTATTTATCACTATCAGTATCACGCTGTCTGCGTGTAAGTAATCACAGGAAGACATAAGGAGAACAGCGATATTTAATAGAGAGTTTAGCGTATGAGGAAGTCCAATATATCAGAGGTTTAGCGAATGTAAAATTTAGGACACCAGCAGACTAAAAAAAATTGAAAGTAATTACATGGTCGCCGGCTGCTAGAGGAATGACTATTGTAGGAATTTCCACTGTCAAATTCCTGCTGTTCAATGTTAATACAATATATTATGTACACCGTGCCATCCAGGCGGAACTGACTGCCACCCTCTCTAAATGTTAATCTCATTGTTATCAACTCAACGTCAAGAGACACTGATAACAGGCGTGGCATTCACCTAGGCCTCGTGCAAGGGCACATCCAGACAGTGGAAGGTCACCGCAGTCTTCCGGTTTGAGCATAAATTCAAAATTGATGAAGTGCCGACATGGACGTTCAACCCTTTTAGATGGGTGGCGCTACAACCCCCCCCCCCCCCAGCCCCCCCAACCCCCCCAGCCCCCCAGCCAGCTACGACAACATTGGACATGCATGAGAGATTAAATCAAAAAAAAAAAAAAAAAAAGAAGCAAGGCAGCTTCCCCTCGATGTTCGCCTCCTGGTAAACTCCTGGCCCTCGGCGCCGCCCCGAGCGCCGTGCTGTCACCGGCGGTTTACAAGGGTACGTGGCGACTCCTGTATCGGGGTGGGGGGGGGGTTGGGGGGGTGTTCGCAAACCATCCGCGGCAGTCTTCTGTTTCAGCACGGGGTGTTTGACAGGTGTGAAAGAGTCCTCTCCTCGCAGCACCACAACCGTTAGTCTGCTGCAACGGGTGGGTGAGGGAGAGGGTGGGGGCGGGGGGAGCTCACGTCCCTTCCCTGTCCATTCCCTCTGGTGAAATTTGGTCCATTTCCCCCCCGACAAGACAGCTCCATGAGAGGGGCCTGTCAGTAACCGTGACTTGAATCCGGTGTGAATCCGTGTGAATCGCTCCCCGTCACGACGTGGCAAATATCGAGGAGGGAAGACAGATGAGGGAGGGGAGGGGGTGCATGTTTGCCCCCGTTGGCATTTCGCTACAAAATCAAACGCAAAATTGGAAATCGCTTCAACATATGGAATTCAAATGGAACAAAAGTCCAGAGTGCAAAAGCGCCCTCACCCTTCGTAACGTTTGAGACTATATATTTAGGTTGTCATGGGGTTTGATCAATATTTTACATTTCTGCCATCTTTTCCATTCATTACATTTCATTTCAACGCGAGGGCAGGAGTGCATCCCAGCATGCATTTGGGCAGAAAGACAAGTCGCCAGTCCATTTTTTTCCATTAAAGGTGATATCGGGGGTCCTTCAAGTACATCTCAATAGCAACTCAGGCTGTCGTGTGCATTCACAACACAGTCAAGTTGAAATTGTTGAGGTGTCACAGAAGAAACATTTCTACCCTGTGTTTAGTGAGTAGTGCGTGTGAGAACACAGTGCACTTACTGTACAGAGGAGGTTTTCCCGGGGTTCAATAACTGCCCACTGCTCAGAATACCAAGTGCTCCTAATTGTGTTCTCTGTGAATATCAGCAGCCACCTTCTTCATCGTGCTTCATCGCCTAGCCTGTGTTAAACCCAGCCGTGCGTGCAACCTCATAATGATCCGCGCGCATTTAAAAGTTTATTTTCTCTCAATTCAAAACGCATTTATTGAGTTCTCTTGCGCGCTGACGTGAACCCCCCCCCCCCCCGCCCCCGACTCCGAGATGACTTACCGTAGCCAGTAACAGCTGGGAAAGAAAATGCACGCCATGCTATCGAGTTACCAGACTATACAGATATATGAACGTCTTGATTTTTGTACCTCGAAATTCAGCTCTGTTGTATTTCAGTGTTCATGCAAGCGAATCATTTACAGCCTAAGAATAAAATGTGAAAAAAAAAAACACGTTTAGTTTAGCTGTCTGTATTTGTAACAAAAGCTTTGGCGGGGTGACCCTCCTCCGTGAGCCCATCGTCAACAAAGCGTCCTCCTCCTGGACGAAGTCTGGATCTGAAAATGGGATATACTTCTAAAATCTCACTCCTCTTTTATCAGCAATGCCGGCATGAGAGGAAGCATTCGTGCGTGTACTGTTGCCGTTGTAAATCTCAATCTGAGAGCGTGCGCTTGCTCGTGAGACGAGTTAATTAATATTTATTAAGATGACAACGCACTCACTTATCTCCAGATTTTGAAAATGGTGTGATTGATGAACTCTTCCCTGTACGTATATGAAGTGGAATAGTGTATTTTTTACAATGTTGGATGCAAAAAAAAACTACAGCAGTCTAATATGTTGAGGAGCTGGTGACATTTAGGTCTACTGTGCAAAGATTTCAACAAATCGTGCCATGCAGTACTAAAACACATAGATTCACAGATTCAAACGTGTGTTTTACTGATGTTCAAATGATGTCAAACATATTTTTAAATTAAACTGTATGTTTACACAGGATGCAAAGATGAAATTCAAACCAAAATCTAATTACAGGAATCCTCGCCTGTATTAAACCTAGTTAATTTCATAAAGTGTAGACATCTGTTTAAGGTCAGCTATGTTCTTCATATGTGTACACCTGAGTCATCAGTATTTCAACCTAGGGGGATGCAGCGGCGGTGTACGGGCAGCAGGGAGCGCTAAAGGCAAAAAAAAAAATCCTCGTGTTTCTTCTTCAAGAAAAAACGTGAGAATCCCTGCGGAAATTCTAGGCAGCGTTGAGAGGGTCAGATAAAGTTTGCTCGCCCCTCAAGTTCAGCGTTGCACGTGTGTATGTGTGTGTGTGTGTTTGATAAAGTTCTCATAGCAGAGATCTGAGACTTTCACTCGGTCTCAACAGTCCAAAACGCTCCTCCAAAATCTTGCTGACACTGGGACTCGCGCACAGAGTTAATATGAGAAAGCTAATGAATGTGAATGAGGTAAATGAAAGCTGATGAATGTTATCCCTTATCTCCATGAAGATTAGACGTTTCCCTTGAACCTCTGCCAAGGACACACACACACACACACACAAAAAGAACAAATTTGAAGTGTTGGCTTGTCTAGCAATTTGATGGACGTTGATAAGGCAGTGATATACAATGTCGGGGTGAGAAAACAGAGCGTGATCTGAGCTGACACGTTGAGCGGTTTGTCCAGAGTCATGGCCATTGCTAAAAAAAACAAAAAACAATGTAGATTCTAGAGGATATTTTAACAATATCCTGGGGGCTAAAATACACATTAGAGTTATTAAAATGAATATGTCTATTAGGGTTCTTTCCCCAAGAGACCACTGCTCACTGATGAAGAGACATATACTGTCATTTTCCCCTTCATTTTCGAGGTGTCAGATCGATCATGTACCGTCCAAACTCAAGGTGAAACCCATCAAAGTGTCATTCCCCTTTTGTCAATGATTCACAAGAAAGTGCGACACGGGGACAGACGGACAGGCAGACAGGCAGGCAGGCAGACAGACAGACACACAGTCGGTGTCAACAAGAGGAGAGGCGAAATAAAAAGACAAGATGCAAGGATTGATTAATCTGCTGGGGAAAATCCACTGTGAACTGTGAACTCCCGGCGATAAAAAACCCCTGACTCACAAACATAATCGAGCCGAGATAAAGCCAATTCAAAGTATGAGATAAGATAAGTTGATGAAACTTTGCTCAGAAGCTGTTGGTTTGAAGGCAAGCGCAGGTGAGATGCCGACGCGTGGGACCGGGGAATTGTAATTGTCGCAACCGCTGCGAGTTGGAGAACAGAGTCAGTTAAGATCTCTGTGAAGTGCCAGTGTCTTTTTCGCGATGCTGTGGACTGTCGGCCTCTGCCTCCTCGCGGCCTCCTTCGCCCTGGGAGCACCGACGCCCCGACCCAGGCAGAAGGTGCTGCTGGTCTCCTTCGATGGTTTCAGGTGGGACTACGACCGCGACGTGGACACGCCGAACCTGGACGCCATGGCCAGGGTTGGGGTCAAAGCCCTATACGTGACCCCGCCGTACCTTACCATCACCAGCCCTTCACACTTCACCCTCTTGACAGGTAAAGCGTTTGTTTTCAACAAGGGGGGCCAAAACAGCGCAGCGAGTTGGCAAGAGGATGTGCATATCATGGCACGGTCATTAGTGAATAGGAAACCACTCTTGGGTTTATTTTTTGCACGGACTGAGAAAGCCACAGGAAAAAAAAAAGAAAGAATTAGCTGTAATTGAATGTCCCAGGGTCCAACAGCTTTTATAGCTGAGTAAGATGATTATGCTTGGATGACTGAGGGAAGAATTCCCCGCTCCTTTTCTTATTTTGACTCTCAAATCATCAGTGCCAGTTAAAAAGAAATTTAACTTCCTTGAAATTAAATTCCTCTAATCTCCAATGTTGGTCTTAAGACCTTGTCCAAAAGCGTCATGCCACTCAGCCTGTAAAGTTGATAGAATTTTTAATGTGAATGTGTCACCCGATGAATAATGAGTTCCTGCAGACTGACAGTGATTCTTTTCCGTAGGGCGCTACATTGAGAATCACGGGGTAATCCACAACATGTGGTTCAACACAGTCACCTCTGAGAAGAAACCCTACTATCAAACTCAATTTGTGAATGAGTGGTGGGACAATGGCACTCTACCTATCTGGATCACAGCTCAGAGACAGGTCTGTGCAGCACCATTTTCATCTTATCGCTTTGAGAGACTGTCTGTGTTTACACCGCTAGCAACCAAATCTCTGTACTAATGTCTGCTGGCTGATTTGCGCTAAATAATTCCAGTTGTAGTGGCAAAGAGCTTAGAGCTATAGATGCGAAGTATATCGACAATTGCACGGGCATGACACGAGGGTTACTGCACTAAGCGCATGTGTCATATTTATGTGTCTCATGTCTGTGTGACCTCTTATTACCCTTTTTTTTCCTACCCTTCCAGGGCCTGAAAGCTGGTTCTCTTCACTTTCCTGGCACAGCTTCCAGTTACCAGGGAGAGGTTGCTATGGTGAGGGATGTGGAGCCACGGTTTTACAACTACAAGAACGAGACAGCTTGGCAAGAGAACACAGACAAGGTGATGGGCTGGTTCAGAGACCAGGATCTGGACTTTGTGTCCATGTACTTTGGCGAGCCGGACAGCACTGGCCACAAATATGGCCCCGACTCCCCAGAGCGACGGGAGATGGTCAAGCAGATTGACAGAACTGTGGGCTACATCCGCAACTCGACGGAACAACAGGGGCTGACCGACAGCCTGAACATCATCATCACGTCGGACCACGGCATGAGCAACGTGTACCGCAATGGCCTGGTGAAAGAGATCACCCTGTCCAAGATCCCGGGCTTCTCCTTCCATGACCTGTCCTTCCATCTGGTGGACTTCGGACCCTCTGGGATGCTGCTGCCGAAGCCAGGCAGGCTGGACAAGGTTTACAGTGCCTTAAAGGGGGCCCATCCCCACCTTCATGTCTACAAGAAGGACGAGATGCCAGAGCGCTTCCACTTCACAAACAATGCCCGCATCCTTCCCATCGTCTTGTGGGCGGATCCGGGATATGTAATCAATGGGGTTGGTAAAACAGATGGAATCAAAATCTGAATTGATTGTTGCAAAAACTAATGTGTTGTCCACAAAGACCCTTAAAGCTGCGCTAGGCAAGATTTCTATGAAACAATAAATAAATCACACAGTGGGGATGCAATAGGGAAAAGCATTCCATCTCTCCTTAAGTTAGACCGTGTAGATTTGGCCTATTTGCCCCAAATGAAACTGGTTTTGAGTATGGTCACTGGCGGGAAATCCTCTCCCACAGGAAGTGACAAATAAAAACGTAGGCATGAAAAACTGTCCCCTAAGCAGCAGTGAGTGAGCGCTCCATTCAAGAGAAAGCTGGACTCACTATTGTTGGATCATTTGCCTCTCTCATCCCTTTGGTATCCTTTATAAAGCATCACAGACGGGTTGGTAAACTTGAGCGTGCGCTGTGCAGTTTACTGACATCAGGTTACAGGATTTCTGGGCATTGAAGTTCAAATTTTTCAAACAGTTACTTCTTGCTGCCATTTGAAGCTGCCAATGTACGAAATTGAGTGCAGCTGTAGTAGGAAATGCGAAATAAGAAAACATAAGTAACAGCAACTGTGAGTGAAGTCTGTTAAAAACATTCAAATCTCAATTTCATAATTGATTACCAGATGACTATTGTTCATATGATTCATATGATTATGAACCAAGTTTGCTGGTCATAAATAATCAAATAATACATCCTGATATTTTGGTGTACAGCAACATAGATTATGCTTATGTGTCAGCTTGCAGATCCTGTCAACATCCTAATGCCTTGCCATATTTTGATGGACTCCAGAAATACTGGAAGAATTACCGGCTTCATTTTGCTTGTAGGCAATGGAGAAAATGGAATCTTTTCGACCGGAAACAAGGAGTTAAATTCTAATCTTAGTACATTACAATTTTAATCAAGTGCATTTGCACGTCCCCAGGATAATCCAGGCCTGGCTGATGACATGCAGAGCTCTCAAATGCTTCATGAAGCTATTCATGCCTCAAAATTTAAAATTAGCATTTACATTTGGCTCCACTCACTCAGTCATTCCACTCTGCAGTAACTTTGCAACTGAAAGCGCTGTATCAGTCAATACTGAGAGCTATCACATCATAAGTTAGTTTAAAGAATAAATTACAGAAATTTTAAATGTATTCAAACCCTGAATATGGAGAGAATAACCAGCCCTGTGCAACCACTGATGAAATGGGTTATCAATTGAACTCAATCTAGGCTAAGACCAGCCATGACCGTGCCTATCTCTAGATATCTGGATCTCTGTAATCTCTAGTTTATGGCCAATTTAGTTTGAAACTTCTTTCAGTTTAATCAGACAAGATACAGACAAGGATAAGCCTGTTAAGAGTGTTACATAATAGTTACGCTAACTGACTGCTCTACAGTTTGGTTTTGTAATGAATATTAAGAATGATAATATAAAGTATATGATAATATAAAATCATCAACAGAATTTATCTGTCACTCTGTATTTATCTGTTAGTTTCAGAGATGGATAAAAATGTTTGCAAAATCTCATTTAGACACTGATGTTAAATGCCTTTCTTCATTTGGTTGTTGGTAGTCAGTTTAACAAGGACACACACAATGGAAAAAGAAAAAAAGCCTTCTTGAGGAGGTATGGAAACTCCTTCTTTCAATTGGCCAATACCTCCCTCTGCTGTCTAAAATAGGGTACACCAGGACAGTCAACTCCATGTGCCCTGTTACTACAAGCGCTCCCTCAACAGAAGTTCCAATCCAACTTAAACCGAACTTAACAATGAAACTAGGTCATCGTGCAAGTTGTGTCATCCTTCCTTCTGTGTCCCTGCAGTATCTGCCAGTTCAGTTCCACAAGGGAGAGCACGGTTACGACAACCATGAGATGGACATGAAGCCCTTCTTCAGGGCCGTGGGTCCAGCGTTTCAAAAGAACCTGGAGGTGGGGCCCTTTGAGACGGTGAACATCTACCCCTTGATGTGTCACATCCTGGGCATCCAGCCGGAGATCAACGACGGCCATCTGAATGCCACCAAACACATGCTGGCCTCTGCCACCACTACCCAGGGTGAGTTTATATCAGGCTAATGACTCCGCTCTCCCAGTGGCCCTGAAAGTGTGTCGCTCCAACACCTGCTCTTTCATTACTAGGCCGTTCATCCATCATCTCCAACAACACGTATGTCCAATGATGCCACAGGAAATCAGATGTAGTATTACCATGCGTTAAAACAAGACAGCAGCTATGCCATGTAGATGTGAAGTATTTTAAAGGAGGAGATTTAAATATGTGACATTTACTCCGTGGTATTAAATGATTGTATTGCTATATAGCCAACGTGTATGCAATAGAGTTATACCTATCGGCTTTCTGATATATTCGGCTGATATTGGCCGTATATAAAAAAAATTATATCGGCTGGTCATTGTCATCCACCTCCAATATGATGTTTTTATGTTTTTTGAGGTTTCTGAATACAAAATGGGATACATACGATGAATAAAGTATAAGTGCATTTGTAATCTCCCCTCCACCTTGGCCCCTCCCCATTGCCCACCTCCCACCCAAACCTCACATCTTCCAACCACCGCTACGCACCCCCTGACCCTACACGTCGAACAAACAAAACAATACTTGAAAAGGCAAACGTTGAATGATAATCAACTATAATGAAACATAAAAAAGGAAAAGACAAAAGGAATTGAAAAAATGTACAAATAAAATGAAGATAAAATAACCAGTGTTCCATGAATTCTCCCTCTCCCATACAAGTTCAACCTCTGTAATCCTACCAGACCTTACCTTTAAACGTCTCAGTGTGAAATATTTTAGGCCGAAAATCACTTCAACATCTGTCAAAAAGATTATTTTTCCAGAAGTAGTAGTGGGTCGTAGTAGCAGTACTAGACATCAGTATCAGTAATAGTAGTAGCAGTAGTAGTAGCATTAGTATTACTAGTAGTAGTAGCAATAGCAGTAGTAGTAGTAGTAATAGTAGTAGTAGTATTAGTAGTAGAAGGAGTAGTAGTAGTAGTAGTAGTAGTAGTAACAGTAACATTAGTACTACTAGTAGAAGTAGTAGTAGTAGTAGTAGTAGCATTGGTACTAGTAGTAGTGGCAGTAGTAGCGGTAGTAGCAGTAGTAGTAGTAACATTAGTACTAGTAATAGTAGCAGTAGTAGTAGCAGTAGTAGTAGTAGTAACATTAGTACTAGTAATAGTAGCAGTAGTAGTAGCAGTAGTAGTAGTAGTAGTAGTAGTAATAGCAGAAAACACTCAACTGAAACTGTACTTCTCAGGGTCACTAATGATACTTTAATGTGAGCTGATATTGGGGAATACTCTATTAGTGCTTTACGACTGGGAATGGCCTTGACTGGTGTGCATTACACCATGGCTCTATTCTGTTTTCTTTGTACATGCTTCTCCTGAGTCATATTATTTGTCGTTTTTATGGTATGTCTTATCACAGCTATGCTGATGATATGCAGCTTTATCTCTCATTCCAGCCAAACGACCTCAGCAAAGTGGCAATTTGTGGCAGTTAAAGATTGGATATCACAAAACTTTCTCCAACTTAACTCAGAGAAAGCAGAGGTTTTTGTCATTAGTCCTGACCACATAACAAGCAGTTTTCAGCAGTGCATTGGTGCACTTCTGACAATCTAGGTGTCATTTTTGATCCACATATGAAATTTGAGCAACAACTCAACAACAAAAACAGCTCAATCTTGTTTTCTCCAACTGAAAAACAATGCTAAAATTGCATCAGTTTTAGCTCTTCAGAATCTTGAGAGAGTTTTATGTTTTTGTCTCTTCACATCTTGACTACTGCAATGCCTTGTTTTCTTACCTCAGTCGTTAGTGTGCGGGCTGGTGTGAGTGTCCTGCAGAACGTCTTCACTGGACTTGCTGCAGTGATGGGATTTCTTGTTGTGGTTTTCATAGTGGCGGTGTCCGTCAACATGTACAAGAACAGGAAGCAGCAAAGAAGGTAATGTCATGTCTTCCACTTGCGCGTTTTGAATGATTTAATTTGATATTTGAATTGCATTTTAACACCCATAAACAGTAAGAAATAATCACATGTCCCCAATGTCGTGAGTCAGTATACTCAAATAACTATGTTGGGCAATCAATATAAAAGTGGCACTGACAGTAAGACATGACTTTCTGTATCCCTTTCTCTGTGTTTCAGATCAGGGAGGTCAGCACATCCCACTGAAAAGGAAACGACTCAACAAACTTCCCTTTGATCATCCCACAGAGGGAACCTCAATGCTTCAATCTGAGATGGAGAAACAACTGCCTTCCTTCTGCCTACCTCTTAAAATCGTCTTATCACAGCTGTGTACCTCATGTGAGGAAATACACTCTGTAGATTGCACCAAAGAACCAAAGAGCAGAGTTTGGAGCCTGTTCTTTTGTATACAGCCTAAGAAATGTTTCTCAAAGGAGGATACAAACTGAGGAAATTGGATAAACCAAAACAGAATAAAATCAATAAAACAACTACACCAGTTCAATGGGGAATCTAAATCAAATCAATCAATTTTTGTACCATTCTGAGTGAGTTTAAAAGGCACTTTATTTTGTTTAATAACAGGTATTTGGCTGAGTTGAGTGAGTGTGAGCGAGCATAATATGTTTTGTATGTACTTGTATGTATGTATGCAATTACAGAAATGTTTTACAACGCAATCCTTATTTAATCAAAACAAGCCCTTTCTTAACTGAAGTAAAGGATCTATATTTACCAATGTTTTTCAGAGGACATTGTGCATGTAGTAAAATGAAAATTGTTTAAAGGGAATCAGTGCAAGTGCAAAAATAAGTGAACCTCCTCTTGCATTAGTTAAATCAAGTAGAATCAGGTGGGTAAATAATCGGGTATGAAGTTAACCAGTCAAAGGGCAAATCTTTGGGGAGGAGTTTGTGTGGTACTCTCATAAATACAGGTGAGAAAGCTAGTGTCTGTCTCACAAAGCAGGTTCAACATAGTCAGGGTATCTGTGCGATAGCTGGCTTCACAAAACCAAACAACGGCAATCCTAACTAGCCAGTCTCACAAACCTGGTTATTAACTTGCTCTGTCAAGACCCGATTTTCCAATCCAGCGCGTTCACATAAAAGGGGCGGGGTTTGTAACAAACATGTATGCATGCAACACGGACAGATCCAGAGCAGCGGATTTAACATAAGATGTAACTTAATCGATCCCCGTGGGGAAATGAGTTTGTTGTAGCCGGAAAAGTAACATTTTTCATCAGGGAAAATTATATAGAATGCAAGCACACATATAGAATATAAAAATAAGAAATAAAAATAGTAGAAAAAATTAAATAAAACAAGAAAACCAGTAAACTAGACTATGAACAATTTATTTATTCGGTTATATAAACATAATGCTGCCAACAGTTTCAACATATTACGTAGACTGCAGAAGTGGGAAGTTTGGGAAAGGAATGGATTACTAACATGTGTTTTTCTCATGCTATTATAATGAATAAATATGAGCAATACAAAATACACAACAGCGTAAAATTAACACAGTTGCTGCTGCCAAGGCTAGAGAGGATTGCTGGAGGAAAAATGCAGATTGTGTAATGCAGTGTAAATGTGTAGGTAAATAGGCTTATCACTGCCTCTCATTGATACAATATTGCATCATCACATTGAGGCTGTGAAAAGATTTTCTATTAACAAAGTCTACCTCATGTTGCCCAGGGCTGTGATGATGGGTGCAATCTATCTCACCAATCACTGTCTGGAATCCTAATAAATTTCAGCGCACTAAATTTCATTCATTATTGATAACTAGCTAACCAGCTATTGTAAGCTACTAGCGATTTGATATAAGCTCTCTTTTATAGCCGGGTGGGAAATTTGCCTGGAAACAAACATTTATTATATCTTTAATATAATAAATCCTTATGGAGTAAGTAGCCTTTAGTAGCCTTTCCTCATTTGAATACAATGTTTTTTTTCATATCTGGTTTAGTTTTTGCAATAAAGATTGTTCTCATCTCGCTTTGTGAGACAGGCCCCTGGTCAGTTTGGTGTTACCGGTGAAAGAAAAACATGCTGTGATCTAAGGAGACCTCAGTGGACCTCAGGAAGAGGGGAGTGAGTGAGCGTCAGTCTGGGGGAGGTTAGAAAGTCATATCAAAAAGATTTGGGCTCCATTAGTCCACTGAGAGGCAAGTGATATACAAATGGAGAGAATTTAACACAACAGAGATTCTGACTGAAGTAGAAAATATTACCAAGAGACACAAGGAAAATATCAAAAGTAGTAAAAAAAACAACAACCCAGAGATCTAGAAGCCTCCATTGCTGCATCTGATGTCATTGTGCATCCGTCAACAAAAATAATAAGAACACTGAATAGAAATGGCATTCATGCAAGGGGAAAACCAGGAAAAAACCTCTACTACAAAGAACAAAGCTGCCTGTCTTCAGTTTGCCAGAGAGGGATATTTTAAAAAAAATAGTTTTTGTTAAATAACCCAGTTTTGTTAAATTTATGTTATTCATATTTATTTGTGTATGTTCTTTATTTGGGATATCTTCATTACGATTTGAGGTTTCTAATAATGATTTGACAAGGTTGTACATCTATAATGAATGAATGAATACGTTTTTTAAAAATAAATAAATAAATAAAGGAAATCATGTCATGTTATGTTTTATTATTACAAATGCCATTGTAGAATTTTCCTATATAAACTTTTAAAAACAAGCAAAAACAAGAGTGCACCCCAAAAAATATATATATAAGAATAGAGGGTATTATATGTAACAGAAAAAAAGGATACAAGCCAATCCTTTTTGTAAACTAAATGAATAAAAATAAGTTTTAAGAGGTGAATTGAGAAGATGATACTGATTTTGCACTGTACTGTACTTACTGTGGCGTATTATATATTTGGATCTCCTGTAGTGATTTTGCCTCTGGTTAAAATATACACTACTTAATTAGACATTAATACTACAATTTGGATTGATCCTCAGACTGGGGACGGTAGCTGCCAAGGGACACACTTTATAATCGCATTCCCATCTGCCCGCCTCTCTTTGCCTGCTAGTGTCAAGTTACCCAGAAAACAATACAACTTCCGGTCACCCCTTTCAAAATTAAACCGTACATGACGAATATGTGCCATCGGGTTTTTGGAAAAATAAATGTCTTTTCGGCGATTGCTCCCGACCCTGGCGGCCTTATTGAACGTCCACAGTTCTTGGGCAACGACGGTTGAGAACAACTAATGGTATTTCTAAACAGCTCAGTCTTCTGAGTCTCTACAATGATTATCTGTGATTTGTAACATCATTGAATGGACCTACACCCACGCCACAACTATCTTTTTTTCAGATATCTCTCTTTTTCTAATGGTTACATTTTTCACCAGTGGTTATATATATTTAGCTATTATTTGGCCACAGTCAATTCCCCAACGGATCTAGTGCCTGCTGTGGTTGCTGGGAGATCTGCTATCCAGCTGCGATTTTTATTTTGTACCCAAACCGTAAACTTCCGGTCTCTTTCTAGCTAACTCTGGCTAACTTGATGCAGCTCTATTCTTCTCATAAAGACCTTTTAGTCCGGGTGAAAGCAGACATGGAGGAACTGAGCGCCGTCGGAGAGCAGGTTTTTGATGCTGAATGCATCCTTAACAAACGACTGAGAAAGGTCAGAGTTGTTAAACGTTATTCCGATTGTTTCGATAGTTTTTTGACCGCTGTTTGCAAACGTTTCCCTCTTAATTTTCTTTTTAGGGAAAGTTGGAGTTTCTTGTGAAGTGGAGGGGATGGTCATCCAAGTAAGTACAAGTGGTGCTGAGCCTCAAACAATGAAAACAACAACAACGTGTCGCTTGTTGCTTCTAGTAAAACGGTTAACATTTCATCTTGTGCAAAAAATAAAATAAAAATAGAAGCAGTCGTACAACATAGTGAAATTTCAACACAATTATTTTTACATGCTAGTATATTTGGGTACAGCCCACACATTCTGTTTTTACGTTGGCTTTCTTTTGTTCATTATGCCTCCAATTCTGGAAGTTAGCAGAAAGCCAAATCTAATGAATCCGTGTGTATTTCCATTAACGTGATCTTTCTGGTTTTCCACACCTCGAGTTATTTAACTAACAGCGAGGTGGAGCAAATGTTAATACTTTTTGACTCTATGCAAGCTGGCTCTGTGGCTCAGAGCCTGAACAGTTAAGGAGACGTAGAAACCCGTTGTTTGCAGTTAAATCTGCGAGGGACATTTAATCGTTGATTTATACTGTTGTATAATGTATATTTTCAATAACTTATATAAAAAAAAGCAATAATATATTTTGGGGGTTTCCAGCCAGTCCCATTATGTATTTAGGCTGCTCACTATTAGACTCTTCTCAGCCTTCACCGTTTTCTTGTCACTTGCCCTTTCTATTCATTCTACATTGTTGCTATAATCCTCCATCAATGCACACTGTTGCCTGCCAGCCCACTGTTGTATGGACCAGTCCTATGGCCTTCTGTTTGGACCACATCCTTTGTGTGTGTGTGTGTGTGTGTGTGTGTGTGTGTGTGTGTGTGTGTGTGTGTGTGTAGGGAAGGGGTGGGGGTTGATATTTCATTGGTGATTGGTTATCAGAATAGGCTATTCAACAACAAATGGTGAGGAGAAAGGTCATTGCAAGTAGTTATGAATACAGTTTTATTCTGTTCTTGCAACAAAGCAAATCAAGTGGGGATTTTTCAGCACTGCTGATAAAAGTGATGAGCCAATCAAAACAGAAGCACAAATAATGACTGCAAACAGCCATAAGTGGGGTTCAAGCCCATGGGGCAAATTATTTGACAGTGAGAATATAAGCTTGATTCATCATATTGGAAAAGTTCTACCTCTTAAAGACTGAACATTTCAGTGAAAGCCCTGCAACTTCAGGGCCATCATTGACCAAACAAGATTTGTAAAAGATCGCCTTTTAAGTGATAACGTACGCCGTACTCTCAATGTCTTTCATCAGGCAGCAAAAACAAAGCAACAAATATTGACACTGACGTTAGATGCAGAAAAGGCTTTTGATAGGGTGTCATGGCCCTTCTTATTTGAGGTATGTGAAGCATTTGGGTTCCACCAGAAATTCATGACCTTGGTTAAGGGTACAAAGAACCAAATGCAAAGGTAAGAGTCAATGGGACACTTTCCAAAATGTTTAGAGGAGAACAACATTGTCACCACAGATCTTTGCGTTATGCATAGAACCATTAGCAGAAAGTATGAGGAAAAACTGGAGGATAAAGGGTCTCACAATAAAGGAAGATGAACATAAACTGGCACTGTATGCAGGCGACATTATGTTTCCAACAGATGTATATAACTACCCGTGGTATTAGAGACAATTACAAAATATGGTTCCATGTCAGGATATAAACTAAATCTGAATAAAACCGAGGCAATGGAGGTTGGTGGCCACTTAGAGAAAGACTTCAAAAGAAAATATGCGGGACCGAAAAAAGGTTAGATACTTGGGAGTAGCCGTACCTAACAACTTGGAGCACTTAAATGAGTGTAACTACGGAACATTAGAGAACTTGGTTAGGCAAGACATGAGTAGGTGGAAAATATTACCGCTCACTTTACTGGAAAAAAAATCAATATTATTAAAATGAATATTCTGCCCTGATTTTTGTTCCTGTTTCAAAACCTGCCATTATATATTATGCCTAAATACTTTAATGTATGGGATGGGCTTCTGAGAAAATTCCTATGGGACGAGAAAAAACCAAGCGTGAAACGTAAAGTCTTACAGCAAAAGAAAGAGGAGGGAGGATTATCATTACCTAATTTGATTAATTATTATTACGCAGCACAGAACCAATACTAGTTTGGATGAATCCTAAATGGAAGCAAATCGTGTCTAAATCAGTAGAAACACTGGAAAAGAATCTGTAAAATAACCAACATCAAAGAACAGGAAATGACTTATCTCAGAGAAATCGCACAGGACCCCGACTTCATCCCAATCAGTGTTGATGATCTATTTAAAATATATAGGCGGGTAAGGCACTGGTGAGATTCTACCAAATGTTCAACGAAGGAGGAGTTGATTCATTTGAAAGTGTAGCAAACAAGTTTGGAATTCCCAGCAATCCATTTTATAGATACCTGCAAGCGAGAAGTTATTTGAAGGAAGACTCCAAAATTAGACGATCTTCACCCCCTTTTGAGGTACATGGCCTCAAAAGATCCACCAAAACAGCAAAATTTAAAAACACAACTGGTCAAATATATCAGATACTGTAGGAAAGTAACGTTGAGGATTTACGTTATATCAAAGGTAAATGGGAGAAGGAGTTAGAAACAACTATACCTGATAACGAATGGAAGCAGAGCTTTAAAGACACATTCATTTATATAAAATCCCCATTTTGGCAGGAATATGCATGGCAGATGAATATAAGATACTTCATAACACCTTTGACAGTATCTAAGTTTACTCAAAATAAGTCCAGTTGTTGGAGGGAATGTGGTGTTAAGAGTTCCCATCATACACATACATGTAAAAAAAAAAATACAAACTTACTGGTCAGAAGTCATACAAGCAATGGAAAAGATGTTTGGGAAACCACTATGTTTGACAGAACTTAATATACTCTTGGGAACACATCCAAAAAGCTTACAAAAGGATGAAATGTATCTCTTTTGGATTCTAAAAATTACAGCGCTGAAGGACATAACAAGAAAATAGACAAAAACGGAACTCCCTCAGATGGACAAATGGATGGAATCAGTAGAGGATATAATATGGAAAAGGTCATCTTCAAAATCAATACAAATGAAAAGATGGACACTATTTGAAATCAGTAAAGGTATCCCGATAACTATAGAATAACCATAAGTATACATAAATATAAACATAACTTATTTATAGAAGTACTATGTATAGGTGTATATAACTATAGTGCATTATAATTGAAAGAAGATGGATGCTATACAAAATGACTAAAGTCAACTGAATAATTACACAAAACACAATCTCGACTCAGTCTAATGGATTACATAAGACCTACTAGTAGGACCAGTCTACTTTAACAACAGACAGTCTACATCAGGAATGTCCAATCATATGCGATGGATGGCCGAGTGTATGCAGGTTTTCATTCCAACCGAACAATACACCAGGTGATTCGACCGGTTATCACACCCTCAACCAGAGAGGAGGGACTAATCGCCTGAAATCACCTGGTATAGTCTTTGGTTGGAATGAAAACCTGCATACACTCGGCCCTCCATGGCACATGGTTGGACACCCCTGGTCTACATCAAAGCCTAAGTGTGCGCCTTTTTATTTTTCTATTTATTTTTGTATTATTATTTTTTATATAACTTAGTTCAATGTGTACATGTATAGTTAGGTTTATGTATGTATATGTGTGTAGGTACAGGTGTGTGTACGTAAGGATGGGTATGCACATGTTACCTTGTAATTATTATTATAATCATTATTATTGTATGAACCCCTTGTGTTGGGTGATGGGTAGCAAAGTTGAAAAGGAAAAAAAAAGTGTCTGTAACTAAATGAAATGTACCCATAACAGTGGGATATGCAAAGTATAAAAAAACCCAAAACATTATTGCCATCTGAAAAATTTGCCAATTTTGGCCTTACTGTAAATCTACAGAGCACCATCAAATGTGGTCTGACACTTTTAAGCCCTTTGCAAACACTTAAGTTTGGTTGCTCGAACATGTAAGCGTACAAGTTTCAAAATACTGTGATACAAAGATGATGTCAGCAGTTGAAATATGACGTGTGTAATATTTGGTGGACATTTGGTGGCATTTGAGGCAACTTTGTAGGAGAAATAAAAATAGGTGCTGTTGCAAGGTTGGCCTGATCATGACCAAGACCAAACTTCCTGTTTGCGCATCTTTGCAGAAATGAAAACCAGTCTGTGCAATGGCTTCGTTTTGACCCAAGGAATCTGATAAATGTAAAGTTGCTCATTATAGTGTCACATTCTGGTCGGTATTTTTTCCGTCTGCGTTTTGGGTGAGATTTGACACCTATTCGCCAAATTTGATTTCTCTAGTACGCACAGTCTTTGGGGTACAGATCATTTTAAGGCAGATAAAAAAAATAGAAGAAGAATCAACAACAAGACACGCACATAACAAGCAAGTTAACAAATGCTTTGACACTTTTCACTCCAAGGCTGGGCAGAGGATTTTCCCACTAAAGAAATTTAACTCATTATCAAGATATTATTTACAATAGATTTACTGCTTCTTTACAGATTTTTTATATAGTTAACATAAAAGTGCTGCATTGTGCTGGTTTGCCAATCTGTTGAAAGTAAAGACTTATTGCAAGGAGTGGTCCATACTGTTGTGTAACAGATTTGACCGTTTGCCATGTTTCAAGGAGAGCCTCTGCTAACTTGGATGAACTACTAAGGATTTCTTTCAGGGAGAACCTATTTGGTACCTGTGTTCATGGCCAGTAGAACAAGAGTGTGCTCTGTTCCCAAAGCTGTAATTGTATGAACTCAGTGTTGACAAGCCATTTTCTAAATTTGGGTTTACCGTTAAGGCTGCAGGGCAACTGTAATCTCAGAAGGCACCTTATTTATTTAGATAAATAGTATAATTTGTGACTCCTGTAATGTCTTTTTATTTCAGACACAACAGCTGGGAGCCCCAAGAAAACATCCTTGACCCGAGACTGTTGGCTGCCTTCAACAAGAAGTGAGTTTCTCTTTGTCTAGACATTCCTGGCCCACTGAGTGACCTATTCCATAACTTGAAACGCTCAAGCAGATGTACAGCCATGCTTGAAAGTTTGTGAACCCTACAGGTGGTGGTTATTATTTCATATATTGTGGAGGAATTAGCTTTTTAAAATCCTTATCTAAACCTCAAATCATAGTGGAAATATCCAAACAATACACAAATAATGATATACAGTTTAATCGTTTAACAAAACTGGTATATTTAACAAAAACTCAGATATGTGTGCAAAAATATGTGAACCCCTTCAATCAATAGCTTTTGGCACCTTCTTTAGCAGTGTTGACTTGTAGTAACCATCTCCTATAGCCACTGCTCAGTCTCTGACATAGTCCTGGAGGGATTTTCTCCCACTCCTCCTAACAGAACACATCCAATTCTGTGAGGTTTGAGGTCTCACATGAACAGACATTTCAGGTCCTTCTACAGCATCGCTGTTGGATTTACAGTTGTGAGAACAAGTTTGTGAACCCTTTGAATATACTGTAATCTAATGTGACAATGTGATTTAACAAATAACACGCAAATTTGTACTTTTACATTCATGTTTTTGTTAAACATATTGTTCAAACGTTAACAGCTTGGATTGGAAAAAGTATGGGAACCATGAGATTTAGTAACTGGTGGAACCTTAACCAAACGTTCCCTAATTGCTGGTCAGACCTGTGTAGAAGGTATTTTGGACCATTCCTCCTTACAGAACTGGTTCAGTTCATTGATATATTTGGGATGTCTTGCACCCGTCAGAACTCATCTGTCTGGACATTCTTCCAGAGGCTTTGTGGAACATCCAGGTGGTCTTTGGCGTTTTTGTGGAGAGCAGTGGTTTCCACTCTTGTTGGGGTGTTCATGGGAGTGTGTTTTTCTTATTGTAGACTCGTGGACACAGCTGTTAGAAAGTTTGTTTTTTTTAGAAAGGGATGCCTGCAGATCCTTAGCTGTTACCTTCAGGTTCTTTGTCACCTCCTTCACCATTCTGCTGTGATCTTTGCTGGACATCCACTCTTAGGGAGAGTAGCAATGGCACTGAATTTTCTCCATTTGTATACAATCTGACTGATGGAGGCTCTTTGGAAATGCTTTTGTAGCCCTTTCAAGCCTTATGAGCCTCAACTGATTTGTTTTAGTGTGTTAGGTTTAAATGAAAGGATCCATTGCCTTTGCATGGATCTAGTATCCAGCCAAAGGTCCAGTTGTAACAGTAGCTCTGTTCTATTGGGGTTACATTGTAATAATAAACTTAGAGCTGTTGTAGTCTCATCATGGTGAAATAGTACTACTTTAAAGATTCCTCTCTATCTTGCCTGATCACTTTCTTACCTGGCTGCTGTACATTTTCTGTGGTTCTGCTGCTTTTCGTCAAGTACTTTCTTCTATCCATCTATGGAGAAATAGAGCTTTATTTGTAGGCTATCTATGTTATATGTGCTTTTTGGCTATCATGAGAGAAGCTGACATTTCAGTACTTTTTGCTAACATTATACCTGCAAGTTACAAAGCTAGTGTGTGTTGTAGCTAGCTAGCTAATGTTAGCTAACTATAACAGAGATGAGTAACTTGCCTTTTAATTTCTATTACTAGTAATATACTATTGAGTGTGTTTTTCTCAAGCTTACTACCTCTGTCCCACTCACCTACTCTCTGGGATTAGCTGCGCTGACCTGAGTTCAGTTGTGTAGTGCTGCTGTCTGCCTGCTCTTCATTATGTCTCTCAGTCTAGCGCACACAATCTGGTGGTGGCAGCTCTCTCTCTCTCTCTCTCTCTCTCTCTCTGGTTATTTGTTTATTGGAAACCAGTATGTATGCTGAAGCCCCCACCCCCCCAAAAGGGTCTAAAATCACCCCTGAGCCTCAACAACTCTTATCTGGAGGTCCTCTGATACTTCCTTTGACCAGGGCATATTCCACTTCAACAGATCTCTTTTTTGGAGAGCAACCATTGTAGGGTTTTTATATGACGGGACACCTCTAACCCACACTTAAATGTCATCTCATTGATTGGATCACCTGACTTTCGTGGAAGTCATTATCCTAGAGGTTCATATACCTTGTCCAGCTTAGGCTGTTCATGTTTGAATATGTTCAATAAAAACATGAATGTAAAAGTATGTGTTTTGTTGAATCACAGTGTGTTTATCTATGACTTTGATGCAGATCAGACCATATTTAAGGAGCCATTTATGCAGCTAATTCAAAAGCGTTCACAAACGTTTTCTCGCAACTGTAGCCTAGGTCAGGACTTTGACTTGGCCAATCCAAAACTGCGTGTTCCTGAGACATTCTTTCGTAGATTTTCTTGAATGCTTAGGATCATCGTCTTGTTGGACAGCCACTTTCAGCCCAGCTTGAGCTCTGGGGCTGACGGCCTGATGTTCTGTTCATGAATTCTCTGGTTTCCCTCAGACATCCCTCAGGTTCTCTTAATGATGTTGAGTCATCCATGTCCAGAGGAAGAAACACAGCCCCAGACCATGACACTCCCACCACCATGCTTGAGAAGGTTATTTTGGTAGTGGGCAGTTTTGGATTGTCGAAGGCTTGCCACAAAGACGGGCTGCTTTGTTCTTTTTAGACAGCAGAGGTTTCCTGGCTTTCCCCTTGCATGAATGCCATTTGTATTCATGGTTCTTATTATTGTTGACAGATGCACAATGACACCAGATGCAGCAATGGAGGCTTGTAGATCTCTGGATGTTATTCTTGGGTTGTTTTTTACTAGTTTGTTATAGTAGTAGTTGTAATAGTTGTCATCAAGACAGACAAATCATCAAGACAGATGATATTTTAGAAGGACGTCCACTGGCGGAGTCACTGTCATGTTAAATGCTCTATTATTTGTCTAGCAGTGGACTGATGGATTCTAAATCTTCTTTTATATGACTTTCTAACCTCCCCCAGACTGATGCACACTCACTCCTCTCTTCCTGAGCTCCTCTGAGGTCTCCTTAGATCACAGCATAGTGTTTTCTTTCACCTGTATGGTAACACCAAACTGACCAGGTTTCTCACCTGGATTTATGGGAGTGCAAACTCTTCCCTAAAGATCTAAAATGTGATTAGTTAACTTCATACCTAATTATTTACCTACCTGATTCTACTGACCTACTTGTTTTAACTAATGTAAGAGGAGGTTCCCTTATTTTTGCATCTGCGTTAATTCTCTTAATTATTTTCATTTTACTACATGCATTATTTCCTCTAGAAAAACCTATGAAATTGGAAAATGTAGAGCCTTTATTTCAGCCTTTAAGAAAAGGCTAGTTTTGATAAAACAAGGATTTCATGGTAAAAACTGTTTATTAAATATAATTCGGCCTATTGACGATTGTCTGCAAGTGACTTAAGCATTCTCATAATCTTACCGGTATTGGTGGATACATATGACTGCACATTTGATGTAGTTGTAAAACCAGTGATATTTTGCATATTGTGATATTTACTGTTGTGCAGAATAATCTTAATAATAATAATAAAATATAAATCAATTTAACACTGTTCCAAAATCCAATCAAGAAATTAAGGTTTAGAAAAAGTATGACATTTTGAAAATGTGGAACTCTGCATAACATTGAATCTTGACTCGTTGTCTCATTCCTTCACCCATATACACTGTTGCCCATAAAGTTGGAATAATTTTGTTTTTAGACACATTCCTCTTTTTATTCCTATTTATACACATCAGTAATCACAGTAATCACCTTTGACCAGGTGCAATGATTACATACTGAGGCCCAGTTACCCAGGTGAAACAAATTCATGCTTAACAATTGTTTGGCGCAATTTCATTTTTCATGAGAAGAGGTAAAAAATTTTATTCCAACTTTTTGGGCAACAGTGTACATTGGTACTGACACATCATTTCAAAGTTCCCAAACCCCCATTCCTCAGCTTAACGTTTATTGCAATGTGTTTTCACAGAGAGCAGGAAAAAGAGCTTCTGATGCGTAAAAGGGGGAAAAGACCAAGAGGAAGACCACGGAAAGTTGTAGTAAGTGAAATTCAAAAGGGAATCTCATTCATTGTGGATTTTTAGTTTTTTCTATGAAAATATTGAATATGTTATTTTATCAATTTAGGAGAATGTGCCCGAAGCTTCAAAGTCAAGCAGCTCTTCCTCTGGCTCCTCATCGTCGTCAGATTCATCATCTTCATGTTCCTCCTCTTCATCCTCATCTGATGATGATGACGACGACGACCATGTTAAGCAGGCAAACCCAAGTGTCAGAACACGAGAGCTTCACCCTGTCCCCCAGAAGAAGGCACAGATAGTTGTGGCCAAACAAGAGCCCCCGAAGAAACGAGGCAGGAAACCTCTGCCCCCTGAGGTGAAGGCATTTCAACAGAAGGGCCCACGTAAGATCCTAAAGACTGTCACCAAAGATGCCCCTACAGATGTTCAAGGAGCGATCAAAAAACCTGTTCACCCAGCCAGCTTTACCTTCATGGGGTTCCATCGGGGTTCAGCCAGAGATTCAGTGGGTGGCCAGAACAGGAGCTCTCTTGCCCAAGGCGGGTCTATTAAAAACTCCATGAGCTCTGTGGGATCTGGCAGGTCAGTTCAGCAAGCCTCTCCCACCCTGAACAAATCCAGCCAAAGCAGGAATCTCACTGAAGGCAAATTGTCCATTTCCAATATAAGCAGTGGGACAGGTCTGGATTTGAAAGCAACTGCTGGTAAATCAAAAGGGGTAGCAGCGTTGAATTTGAATACCTCTAAACACCCCCAGCAAGGAACCACTCAGCATACACTAAGCTCTCCCAATGGACAAAAGAAACCAGATGCCCCTGTGTCTACATCACTACAGCGGATACCCAATAATAAAGCAGCTGCCTCATTTCCCACTCAGAAGGACCCCAACAACCAAGCTTCTGGCCTTCAGCCTCTCAACCTTCAGAGTGTGAACAAATCGGCGCAGGGCAATGATGCTCCTGGAAATGGCACTACTCCAGCAGCAAGCCTGCGAAGTGCCACAAACCCCGCGCGGAAAATTACTGTTGGGCAGTGTCAAGAGTATAATCCCGTTCAGAGTCCAGCTACTCCTGGAGGACAGCAGCCCAGAAAGAGCCAGCCTGGAGCAGACAAGGTCAGAGAGACAACGGAAATGGGTGCTACCGGGGACAGGCAGACCACCAGAGCACAAGGCAGGTTCGAGAAGAGCAGTGTCCAGAAGTCTTCCACAGAAGTCCAGGGAAAACGAGAGAGATCTGTCTCCAAAGATGGCAAGCAGGCCAAAATGAATGAGATGAGCACAGGCGAAGAGGAGAGCAGCTCAGACTCTGACCAGGATTCTTCCTACCCAGGCAATGGCCGGGACCTTTCCATCTCAGTCCAAACCAACCAGGACTGGAAGCCCACACGCAGTCTTATTGAACATGTCTTTGTCACGGACGTCACTGCTAACCTGGTTACTGTCACAGTCAAAGAGTCACCAACCAGTGTGGGCTTCTTCAACATCCGTAACTATTGACTATTTGCAACACACTGCCCACCAAATGGACTTTGAAGTCAAGAGAGAGGGGTTTGAGTTGGGTACTGAAGGAACTAGATAAGCCAGTGGCTGGGGAATCGTTGGGGAAAATGTCAGGACAGAGGGATAAAATTGCTCTTTTTCTGTAAGCATAAATGTATAGACAAAAAATGAATGAGATAAACGAGACAGCTATTGATTCTGATTATTTATTTTCTTATATGATGAAAATGTTAGTGGTCATTACCCCAGATGTTAAGTAAGCATAGCCTAACTATTGGAAAAAAATCACTCAAAGTAAACTTAAGTTTACGTTTGTACGCCTACCCTTTTATATGAAATAACCAACATGACATCTTAAAACCCAACAACATTGCCAGTTTCTTGGCTGTCAAAAGAGCATTCCCTCTATGGAGTTAAATGGCAGTAGGAGCTCAGAATAGTTCCACTGTCTAATTGACCTTGTATAACCCAAGCAATGGTGGAGAATGGGCAATGATTTTTTGGCTGGTTGACATTAAGTCAGTCACAGAGTCAGACATTTTGTTCATCTTACAGCTGAAATCCCGTAGAGATGCAAGAGGCTGTATTTAGGACATGCCAGAGAATCTCGGAGCAAGATATCTGGCGGTGATTGGTCAAAAACGAAGTAGTTACTGTGTGTAATGGTCATGAAAAGAAACTGCTCTTCTCCGATGTCTTAAGTCAGTAGCTGGCAGTATTTCCGCCTCATATTCATCTTTTAATCAGAAATACAAATTTCACTAATTCATAGCAGAGAATTTGACTCCGCTGCCCCAATACGACTGCCACTGACTGTAGATTTGCTGAATCTATGCTAAATTTGAACATTCATATCTGCTACGTTGTATATTAATACTGAGCAAAACAGGCAGCTGAAATGGTTGAGGAATGCTCATTCAGAAATGATTAAAGTGCAGGCCTGAGCGAGAGTGGTAGCTTTTTTATGGGTAGCATATTTAGTTTCATGCTTAACGAGTCAGTGTTATAAATGCATATCAATCAATAGCTAATGTAAACCAGTTATTGGCGTTTTTTTTATTTTATTCTTAGTAGTATTGACTATAGGAATGTTTACTTTTGAAATGTTATTATAAATTAGCTACCTCTGTTGTATCCACCCTTTGCTGCACATGTTATATTCATTTCTTTTAAGGAATAGGTTGGAAAAATTTCCCTCCAGGGTATACCAACATTATCTCTATACTATTTGATTTTAATAGCTGTAGATGTACTGAACTCTTTTGCTAGCACAGCATTAGCACAGGCACAGGCTCTGAGCTTCACGCGGTGTTGAACTGTGCACACTGTTATCTCATCGGTCGAAGAGAAGGTTCATTCCTCTGTGCAGCCAGTCTATCAGTGCAGTTTTCCAAGCGGGGCTGAAGCGTGGGGGAGCGAGATACAGTATCTCTGTTCTTCCCCCAGCGCGCAGATAAGACTCGTTTCTGGCCGAAGTTTTGCCCTTCTACCGTTCCTTCAGTTCTGTACTTCCCCGCCCCACTGAGCAGGGCATGCACCGGCAATTCCTCTCCTACTGGTAATTATTATGGACAAACCCAGTGAATGAGTGCCAGTGTAGACATGGCAGGATGATGACGGACAGTATACCTGACGTGGCTCCTCCCTCCCTCTGCCGGAGCTTCCCATGACCGGACCTCTTTGTGCCTTTTTGTGAGCATGGAAGGGCGACTGCTTCTCCTCCGTGGGAAGGGCTGAGTGCAGAGGAAGCGCGACGACGAACTGCTTCAGCATTGTTCGTCCCTGACCGCAAAGCACCCGATTGTTTTCTTACTGCAGCTACTTGTGTTCAAAGTGTGTAGTACTGACATGCCAGAACTATTTTTTTTTTTTCTCCGTTGTCTCTTGCAGCTGTAGACATCTCATTTCACTTGTCTGCATGGGTTCAGGAGCTGCAGCACCCCCAGAAAAAGGGTGGGGGGGGAAGTCTTTATCTGATGTAACGGAAAAGAAACCACAACAATGTGTGCTACTTTCTACTCCCTCGAGAGGAGTTCAGCAACAAAGCACTTCAACTGAACTCTTGTGTCTAATCCTGCTCTGCAGACTGTGCCTTTCTTTCTCTCAAAGACTAAACACAAAGGCATTACCCCAAAGAAAGACAGAATTTCAGGTTGTTCAGTAAAGGAGTACACTAGAGCATAGCGTGGAGACGCTAGCATTATTTTTTCCTGCAGACAAATGTTTGATAGAGCCTTTTTGAATGAATAAGATTGATTTAGATTCCGGTCATGGAGGTGGTTTTTTGCATTCAAGGCCAGATGTAGTGCGAAAGGAGTACGAGGGCTTTTATTACATGTGTTAACAGCCGAAAAATGTCAATGTGAAGCATTTGACTTCTTCCTGTTAAAGGAGCTACTGAATACCATTGTCTTCATAGGTCATAGAAATGCATCTGGCATCTGACACACTCAATAATGAAAATATAATTTCTCACCACCTTGTGAAAGGCTAGTAGAGTAATGCAACGTGTTGATATGAAAATGTTTTTCATTCTGACTGCATTCATGGAGAAAAGAAAGGCGTGAAAATGTTTTATCACTTGCGGTCTTATAATTCTCTTTCGATATACTAACCATCTCAATGGAATGTTGTTCTCTTTATAATCTATTTATTTCAAATGAAAAGCCTTTCAGGGTAGGACAGTGTCATCAATCCCTGATTTGTGCCACTTGTCATATAATTAATAAATAGTACTTCCTTAAATCTTGGTCTTGAGTTTTTTTTGCATTGCACATGTTCGCAGCAGATAGGTGCCACGTTTGTACTGTGGTCACATGAGTATATGACTGATGCTGACTATCCATCAGTACCCTTGTGGATCAGTGTTTAACCTCAATGGGAGGGAGAAGTTGGATAAAAGCAGCCCTATAGATGAGATGTTATGTACATCTATTCCAGTGCATAATACATGTGCACCACTAGATGGTGGTGTTGTATTTGAAGTTAAAGATACTCTAAAGAGCGCTTCCTTAATTTTTAATTCCCTAAAGGCACATATTCTATTGATTAATACACTTAGATGATGATCAATGCTGCATCTTCTAATATGCACAAAACGTACAGTGACAAAAAGTGCCAGAGAACGCAAGAGTAGTAAGTCAGCTCTCGATAGAAGCTAAGCAATAAACTGTTAGGATGAAATCTATGGGTTCACATTCACTTTCCTGCACCCACGCTTCAAACGTGTGTGTGTGTGTGTGTGTGTTACCTTTGACCCCCCAGTTTCTCATTTCAGGCGCTTGCCAAGAGGAATTTGAATGTCTCCTGTTTCCACTTTTAACGCCCAACGCCAACATCCACCACACCCTCTCATCTGATGATCTTGATAACACTGAAAAACACATATATATATATACGCCTCTCTGACATGCCAACAATTTCAAAATTTCAGCCGTTCTTTCAATTCGATTTGCCTCGGGAGAATCTTGGATCCTTAAGACGTGTGGGCATTGTTGGCTCGGCGCTAACTTATTTTGCTAACCCACAAACGCGCGGTAGCGGTAGAGTATTACCGCTGAGACAACAGCGCGGCTCTGGACGAGAGGCAACCCGCGGAATAACTTTTGATTTGGCACTTACCTGCCCTAATCAAATAATCTTTCAATAACAACAGAATGGCCCTCTGACAGGACAGTAGACGATACAGCCAGCCTGTCTGACTCTTTCACCGTGAAGCCAAGAGTTTCCCATTAGGCCTCAGTTCCAGCCGGTCTCCAGCACTGGCCTATTCTGCTGCATTAACCCTTCGTCACACAGGGTAAGCGTATATGACCTGTAGCCGCGACCGACTGATAAGCAAAGTGCTAGTAATCTCTGCTCCGCTACAGATACGAGCACGACAACACACATGCCGGTATATCAGGGGGTTATGGCGGCTTTATGGGTCATACATCATGGGGGGGGGGGGGGGGGGGGGGTGCAAAAGAGTGGCTCGGGTTTGAGTCTGCAGGACGTCAGCGGTGGTCAGTTCCCCGCTATCGTTCACGTGGGAACCCTGGGTTACAGTTTGCCACGGAGAGCGGCGCGAGAAGCTGCTTTTAAAGCATTGTTATTCAGTTGAGACGACGCTCTAGGCCTTCTCCAGTAGCATCCCCAGCCCCCCAACCCCCCATCCCCAGCACCTTTCAACACACAGACGCCCCTTTCTCTCACCACCCCTGTATTTACACACTCTTAAAAAACACTGTCACAGAGAATGACTAACCGACAGAAGTTATCATTACACAAAGCACTCGATTCCATAATTTATAGAGATCCCGGGTCCCAGTCGCGTGGACTTGCTCCCAAAATAAATTCGAGTAAACAGTTACGCGACAAAGAGGCACTCACAGTGGCCTGGTATGCATAAACAGTATGAACAGTGTGACAGTGTAATCCCCCTCCACACCCCCCACACCCCCCCCAACAACACACACACTTCTCCACCCCCAGCCACTCCTGACTTTAGGCCGGGTTGGGAATGAGTCTAAACCCCCCACCACCACCACCGCCACCGCCGCCAACCCAAACCCCAAACCCCTCCACCCCACACCTGACTCCTGGCAAAATAAGCCAGACTCCCATCCATCTTACATCGCAATAACACCCTTCCCAAATCATGTTGTTTTGGAGACTGGACGGCAAGTTCGTCTCCAGGGATGTTTTTTTTTTTTTTTTTTTTTTTCCGACGGCAGGTTATTGTTTCAGTAACACAAGATACAATAAATCATCCATCTCTTTGCTTAACACTGGCCTTTGCTTTAGAGCCAGAAATACACTTTTGCACGAGGCTGCGTTAAAAATAAGCCAATACACAGGATGTGATGTCACAAATCGCTTGTGCCAAAATCAATTAAGTAGTGGAAGGTAAACCCACCTTTATATCATGACATAATTCATAGTGGGAGTATCAAACTGATAAGTTATATGAGGATAGTCTTTTTAGGGGAAAGAGCATAAATTGATGGTTAGGGTTTGATGATATGGGTGTTTGAAGGCCAATACAGACCAATATTATATTTATAAGAGATACTTTACATTGTATGTTTGTATTTTATTTTGTTTGGACTCGTCTTTACCTTGAGGATTATAACCACACAGGGCTGGTTGAGTTTAAAACGCCTGGGATGGTTGCTACTCGATTTCAAAGGGATTGTTTAGAAACTCGATCCGACCCTCCAGCAAGCATACCTTCTTCACCCACATCTCCCTCGGCCTCTTTCTAAATCACTCCACTGGAGCAGTGTAAACAAACTTCAGTTTGCTCTCTGATATTGAGAGGTTAAGACAAGCGGCAGTCCTCTGCTATGACAACACGCCCTCAGACAGACGATGTCATCCGTCTTACCTCACTCTCCATCCATCACTGTGCCGGAGTCGACATGTCTGACAGTCCCACTCTCGCTTTTCTAGCTGGCACAGGCCTCCACATCTGTCACATTTTCCTCCAAGCTTACTTTTATTACACCAGATGAACTCCCCCTCCAACCTCGGCGTCCACGGACACCTGAAGGGCAAGCAGGCAGAGAGAAAACATATTGATTAGTCACGGTATCTGATGTCATCTCGGTCCCATAAACACTTCTTTCAATTGCTGCTACCTGTAAGACGTGTGAGAGAGAAGTCCGCGAGCCATGCGACAAGCACAAGAGGACGTTTGTAGCTAAAACTCAGACAGATGTATGTGGAGTCAGCGCATTAACAAAACACTGCAAAATGACTCCAACCTAAAGGGATAATGGATGAATCGCAAATCCAAAATCAGTTGTGTAAAAGCTAACTGGGTTTGTAGCCAAATTCTGCAAATACTAGCCTCAGGTTGCATTGTCGGTCATGTATCGCCATTTCCATTTACCGCATTTAATTTCTTGAGACATTTGAGTTCTCCAGCTGGCAGCTACAAGTAAAAACTACAACAGTTGGTAACGGGATGCGGAAAAGGATCATTTTGAGGTTTTAAAATTCCTTTGTCAGTGAACGCCTCCCCCACCAGATAAAACTCAGTATCCACTTTATTAGGAACACCTCCCCGTTTACGCAAAGTCACGCAAGCTCACTCCTTCCAGACGCCGAGTCACATATATATGAAGCATGTGTACAAAGCGCACAGACGGGGGTTGAAAGGTTCAGTTACTGTTCGACTAAACATTATGGGAATGGGAATCTGCACAGATTTGGGCATCGCTTTGAAATGCTCTTTTTCAAAAGGGATACTTCCAACAGGATAATGCATCGTCATCTCAAGACATGGCAAAGGCGACTTTAGTTCAGTCCGGCTCTCGAACCCAAGAGAAACCTTTGGGATGAAGTAGAACGGGACATTCACCAAAAAATCTGTTGGAACTGATGGATGCTCTTCAAGTCAGCGTGGACCAAGATCCCTGCGGAAGGTTTCCAGCACCTTGTTGAATCCAGGCCTTGAAGAAACCAGACTGTTCTGAAGGCAAAGGTCCTAGCTACGTGTACCTAACAAAGTCAGTACTGAATGTATATTTTGTTAAAATATATAATATAATTCGATTTAAAGTAAGGTAAGCACTGTACTTAGGTTAGGCAGAGGTCTTATTGCCAAGGAAGCTTTTGATAACACGAGGTGAGCATTTCAACATACAGTAGCTGGGTCCTACTCAATTTTCCTGCTGTTGCACCCCCTACTGGTATGAGGATGCTAGTGCCACGGGTAAATCTGGATTTTTCTTCTCAAACAGAACCACCTAAAATAATGATCAGGTCCAAGTCAAGTGATTTACTGCTGCAAACTGCAAAAGGCTCAGTACAAAATCAAGCGGTGTTAATTCAGGCTGAAGTTAAAGAGTTCATATTTGTCTCGTGAATTTTAGTTGTAGCCAATGAAAGCTCTTGACATCTTCATCTTTTGGCCAACCATATCCATTTTAGTCAAAGCTGTTTGAGTCCAGCCGTTGCTTTTAATTAAAGGCAAAAAGCATACTTGAATTTTTTGAATTTAACGGAAAGGTAAACTAAGAACTACGGACATAAATGGTTTTCTGGTTTCTGTTTTTTTTTTTTTTTAACAATGTTTCTACACTTTTATAGTAATGGTTTGGATATTTAACATGTTTTTGTCCTATCATGAAAACCAATAAAGCACATATAATATGATAAAGTACTCTGATTGATTAGCTGGCTGAAAGAACAGGAAAGTAAAACAGACATATAATACGCCCAAATAAGGGAGCGAGACACGGAGGATGAAACCTTATCGTACTCTACGAGAGCAGGTTTTTTGACACGGAAAACCCTTTTCTGTCACAACGAGGAGTTCCTCGACACCCACGGGGAGGGCACGAGGAGGGAAACCCCCCACCCCCCTCCTCCGCCGTGAAACTGAGCTGACAAAGTCAAACTGTATCTAATTAAAGCACAGACAGAAGGTGCCAGGGGGAAGTTTGCCCTTCAGATCTGTCTGTAATCTGCTCCGGGGGAAGACCTAGGCTACTCTCCTTACCACCAAAGCCGCCTCTCCTTTGACTCTCAGCCTCACATCCTAATGAGATTGAGGAGAGAAAATATTGACAATTACACAGGACGCAGGGCAGTCTAAATATTTCAAGGGATCGCTACGATGCACCCTGGGAAACGGGGATAAACAATTCTATTTTTTTTTTGTCAAGTAGGAAACAAAACACAGGTAGAGCTCGCGACCGGTATTACTTCTGAACTTCCCATGCTCGGATGGAGACGAAATCCTGAATTACTACTCCTCAAACTGGGATCCTTTGGTTAGGCCAACGCACATAAAAACCCCACAAAGCCAATGGCACCGGGAGAGGCCCACGCCGATAAATCAGCGGCAGGCCGGGGGAACAAGGGCCGGTGCCGGCGGACCTGTGTGCAACAGGACATCTCTATCGGTGAATTTCACAGGTCATTACTCTGGCTCCAGCCATCGCAGCCTCCAGTGGCTCTGGAGACGGCCAGCTTTTTTCTCAGAGACAACAGCTTACTGGGCTTTGTGCTGGCTAAACAAGCGTGTCTGTCTCACAGCAGTAGATTAATGTGTAGATAGAGGGGTTTGGTCCTCGGGGAGACCTGTGGAGGAGCCATCCATCAACCTTTGGAGGCCATTACAAAATAACAAAATAACACAATCCAAAAGAGGGGCCCACTGACTGAACCCTGTCCTCTGGGGCTAGAGAAAGAGAGAGAGAGAGAGAGAGATGTCCTGGCATTAATGGTGAACTAATAGTGACCAAAGAGTTCATTCTCTCAAAAATCCTAATGAGCACATTAACAGTGAAAATACTCTAGAGGACTAGACGGTCGATCTGCAGCTTTAGAGCATTTTCACTGAGTGTCGTCCCTGAGAAGTTGTGTGTGGTAAACACACTAAAAGCTACCCCCCCCCCCTCCACTCCCACCGTGAATGATGGTAAACAACACAGGGGCTCTGGCTGTGCACCCCCGACCCCAGAGGAGAACAGGTAACACAAACACAGCATCTGACTGGGTCTTCATTTGTGTAAAGCGGGGTCATTCAAACAGGATCCCCCGGCGGAGAGAAAAATCTCAGTTTCCAAGGGTTCCTGTCGCCGTGGCTCGAGCCGCGTTGTTTAGGAAAGGGGGATCGGGGAGGCCGCCGGCGACTCAGCTGACTTCCACACAGACCTCACGGAGGCGCCAGGTTGTAATTAACACTTTGCAGATTACGTTTACAGGCCCAACATGCCCTGCTTTTATTGCCCCCCATGGATTTTTACCCTCCGGGGCTACAGAACATTCTCTGTTTTGACGGTGTCCTGTCATGTCTGAGAACTTTTGAGGTTGTTTTTTTTGACGGCGATACTGCTGAGAGTCCTGGCTGCTCACTGCCAGTCTTTCTTCCTGGGCAGGGGTAATGAGAATCTCCCCACGCCTCCGCCTGGCCTTACAGCTATAATTGGATGAAGGGAATATGCTCTCACACACACACACACACAGAGGAGACATGCTGTAGTTTTGACAACATGTATCTATTTCTATCCCCCCTATCTGCAGTCTTCATTCGTTTCTTTGGCCTCATGCTGTTGGTCTAACAGTCTTGTTAGAGCAGCAGTGAAACCAATCCATTTCTTGGCATCGGGCGGCAGGCAGCTGGGCAGCAAGGAGTCACAAGGAAGGGGACGATATAATTGCGGTGTAATCATTTTCATGCAGCTCATCGTTTTTCTCCCCAGACTCCAAGCAGTGCTTTAGGTTAACATTCTAGTGTAATAAAGCAGCCATTAATCTGCAAATACACTGACCCTGAGAGCAGCCAACTCATTCATCTTTCATCAAACGTGCAATTCAGTTCAAATTGCTTAAAAAATATGAGCTAATACAAGACAAATCACAGTCTCCAAAATGAGGGAATGATCTATGACACACACACACACACACACACACACACACACACACACACACACACACACACACACACACACACACACACACACACACACACACACACACACACACAATAAACATCACAATTAAACAACATGTCTAGGTGTGAGGTGTCGAGAAAACCAAACCTGAAGTCCCACCAGCTTGGTTACTACAAAATATTGAGGGCATGTCATCCTCAGCAGTTGAATTGAATGAATCTAAATAGTTTCCACAGAGTTAGTTAGTTGTTTAACATCTAAATATATCATAGAAAAGCAAAGCTAATGCCCAATGCTAACATTCTCGTTCACACACCGAAAAAACGTGAGCATTTCACACACAGAGCACCAGTGTGGCTGCATGCATTCTGCAGCCATCGTTGCTGAGACAGGCAGGGGGAGATCTGAATGAGATGCATATTAGGTACAGCTGTGGAAAACATCTGCACAGGTATGTACCACTAGATGGCATATATCCCCTGAAATATCGACCTCTATGCTGCGGCTCAGTATTGAGTCAGCTAAATAACAGCTGTCCTTGATATTCTTTCGCTGAAAATGCAAAGCTGATGATTTCCAGTCATATCAAAAGTAAAACGGTATGCTTCACTGGCTAAAAATATATCTTAAGTCCAAACCTTTGTAAAATACCTCACATGCTGTAACAATATACAGCAAAATACCAGTGAAGGCTATCGGTGACTCTCAACTAACTATGGCAAATACTACTAGTAGCCCAAGTCTGAAAAACTTAATTATAGATCAAAACACAGCGAGGTGTCAGTCTTGAGGGGGAAAGCTTGGATTTCCCATATATCCCTCCAACCCACACTGCTGTGTCTTAAACACTTCACACTGAATTAAACTGAAGTGAAAACCCACTCTTCAGACTGAGAGCGGTACTTCTTTCCACTCCAGGTCTGGGTGATAAATCTGTAGTCTTCCATCCCCTTCCTCTCCCCCCCCCCCACTCCCCTTGCTCTTCTCTTTTATAAGCTTTCTCCTTCTCCTCCTGGTCAGTCTGAAGTAAGTTTCAGTGCTACACTAAAACCTAAAGGGTCGAGATAACTTGACTTGTGACCAGAAGGTTGCCAGTTTGAATCTCCACAGCTACTGGGAAAATCTTGGCGGGGAAATCTCTCGCCTTCCTCAAGAACTACTATTGAGAACTACCATTTCCTTGAGCAAGGCACGGTTCCATTGGAGTTGCTTAGTGGCCAACAGTAGAACATTGTGGTTGTACTGGGCAGCTCCCAGGTGTGAATGTCTGTTAGTGTATGAATGTGAAACAGAGTGTTAGCTGAAAAAGAACATGCATGGTCTGCAAACCTTCCCCAATAAATAAAGTCCCATGAAGTTCACCTTGTTTTGTGGCGTCTTTTCCTCCTCCTCCTATGTGTTATCCTTGTCCAGTGTGAGTGCTCACAGGCTCTCCTAATCTCATTCTATTCTAGCTAATAAAATTAATGTTGCTGTCCAATGATGCATTAAATGTATGGGCCTAACAAATTGTTGCATCGGTACAAAACAAGGGTGTCTTTCAATGAATACTGGATTTATGACATTGCAGATGTAAACGAAAATACTGCCATTTTGACCTTTCCTTCACCATACCACTATTTTACAATATCCATAGGCTATTTCTCACTGCATTGCATGTTATAATTTTGCGCAAGGTATTTTAATGAAAGGTTATGTGATTTGTGGTCTTTGTACCCAGGAAATCCTGGTTAATTAAGCGTCTTTTGGTTGATACACAATATGAACCAAATGAAAGTCTACAGCTATGAATTCAAAAGCAAAATATACATTTTCCTGCTGAGCAACACTGCTAGTTATTGCAGTTATTGCCTGAAAGAAACAAAGGAAGCTTTTTCTATCAGGAAAAAAACATTCAGTTTATATTGACAGACAATGGCTTTGGAAGATGATACAATTTGAAGACATATATCAGGACATATGGTATGCATTAAACAACGGTCAAGGTGGGTCTGAAGCAGTGGAGAATGCTAGAGATGCACAAAAACTCAATAACTATGGAATTTCTTTAAAACAGGGAAAGAAAATCTATGAATAATGATTGGTAGCAGACTTTGCATGGTCAATCAGTCAGGTCATTCAGTACAACACAAAAGTAGGGGAAATATGCCTCTGCAGACCCAGCACTTAAGTCTCTGAAATCACACCTCTAGTGCTAGTAAGTGCTCCATGCACCAGGGGGACAAGCCCTACGTCTAAAACACACTTCTTCCCCTTGGTGAAGCAAGCACCTTGATAGAACAATACTTTCTCAGTAACCCACCTGTCCTTGGGTCATGATCATGCTCCATCATCAGGATCTTGCTATGAAGTTGGTATTCTCTCTGTCTCTAGTGCTGCAGTGCTTTTGCCTCTTCATCTTTTATATGCAACTCTTTATGTCCTCTTGCAAGAGCTAGTCTAACAAACTTGGTATCCTCAAATGATAGCAGTCGTAGGTGCCCCTGTCTGTTCCCGTCTATCTTGGTGTTATTTCATTTTAAGCTGTTAATACCTCCTATGTGTCACTGGCCACATGGGAAAGTGACAGCTAAACTTAGACTTTGGGCTCAGGATTAGGTCTCCTGCCCAGCCCCTATATCCTTTGAAGAGATGTCTGAGTATGATGAGGCCTTAGCATGTCCTGTAAAAATGTACAGTCAACTTAAGACTCTTCACTTGCTCTCTTCTTTTCCAACTTCTCCATTTGTTGCAGCATTGTCTGCTAACTGGGGCCAGCTTCCTCCATGCTCAATTGCAGACTATCATAGTCAAAGTCCCATTTGGTCCAGTTCATGGATCTCAATAGAATGGACGGCCTGGGATTTGCTTTCTCTGCTGCTACACTGGCTAGTCACTACGCTCCCATGGGTAATATGCTAGGTAGCAACAAGTCGATGCTGCCAAGCAAGCACTGCCGCTGCCCTGCCTCACAGTTTGTGAAGGCCTAATTTGCACAGGCAGCTTTAGTCCTTTGTACAGCCACCATGCTACAAGCCTGAAGAGCAGAGATCCTGGCATGTACAAAAGTGCTGACATCAACCTGGACTTCTGAGACAAAGGGGTGGTGATGTTGGTGACAGTTGGACACCTGTGGTTGATACTTTTCACATGTCTAGCACACTGCACTTCTGTATAACCTAGTTGCCATGGAGTCCATCCAGGCAATGTTCAATGTTCAGAGGAAGCAGGAGGAGACCCTCCAGCTCAGCCTACCCAGGAAAGCAGCCAAGCTTATTTCCTATTCCAAAACCAGAAGCTATGCTTCTTCTCATCTCCTGGCTGCTAAGGGGCCAACTTGTAGCAGCCCACCCGAACTGCCCTGCCCAGGGCCTAAGATGAGGACCATGCCATAACAGATTAAGCATCACCATGAGACAAGACCCTGGTTTCAAAACGCATCCAGCCTGATGAGAAGCCTCTAGCTCCTACATAGCCAGCCCACAGATCAGAGTGGACACCTGAGACCCAATGGTTACTCTTAGACTACGTCCACACTAAGCTGTTTAAATTTGAAAGGTCTAGCGTTTTCTAAAAGCTCGCCGTCCACACAATACCACCAAAAACGGATACCTCCTTCCATGGGCATGCGCAGACCACTCGACTAGCTCACGGCTGGATCAAGTAACAGTCCACACTACAACAGATGGCCAGCGTTTTCAAATAGATACACTTGGGAGAGCATTTTTGAAAAGCTCCATTTTGGGAGGGTAAAAAGGATGCAGTAGTGTGGATGGGAGGCCAAAACAAAGAGATAAGTATAAACACCAGTCTAGGAACTGCGGGGATCGGGACCTATTAATTACAGTGACTCTACATGTAGCTGGAGGCCAAGTGTTTACTCCAAACTTGCTACTGACTCATATGTATTGGCGGCCAAAACCCTGAAGAAAAAAGCGCTTCTGTCCTCTGTCTTCACTGTGACTGTTCCTCAAACGCATACAGTCTGTCAGGACTCTATCATGCTAAATGATGATAACAGACTTTCATTCTACTATTTAGGAAATCTGTCACAAAGATTCAAATTAGACCGCCCATAATACCCCACTTGACTCATCTTTCAAAACACAAAAGCTGTTTGCCCAATAAAGATTGTTGGTGCAGTAAATCACACTTCATCTCTGTTTGACAGAACACCAGAAGGGCCAATATCTATAAACAAACATCTTTATCATATAATAGGACATAATATATCATTTTCTCCTGTAAGAGGGCAGTCCTCGGCTAGTGATCACAGTGCTGGGAAGACTTCAAAATGGTGGATTCATGTTCCCTCCATTGTTTTACACCTACACCTAAAGAAGATTTGCCCCCCTTGCTGCAAGACAAAAAATGGTCCCTACTGAAAAAGCAGGCTGTGAATAATTCTGACTGCAAGCATGTAGAAGCAGATTGTGTAGCTACTGTGGTACCAAAGAGGGATGGAAGCCTGTGTTCCGTACTAGGGTGGTGTGTCTTTAACAAGAATCAAAGCTAGTTTTGATTTAAAGAGGCATTAAGTAATCTGTAACTTCTATCGACAATTAAGTTTTCACAATAGAGATGAGTAAACTAACCAATCCGATAATACTGCTTTATCATTTGTTTTTTAATGTTGCACTGCTGGTCACTCGCTGGTAGCACCGTCCTCCATCATTCAGCAGTTGAAACTGCAAATAGGTGGGAGAAGGATATAGGAGGTGTCTTTAAATCCCAAAGGGGAAAGAGAGTTTTTGCTCCAAAACAGAGCGGAAAGTGCGTTTTGAATGCCAGAAATCTCAAGAGCCCGGCACAGTAATCGTTGAGTCATCAGCATTGATTAACAACCCTATCAAATTCCTGCATATATATTATGGTTATTTTGTGCTATGGAGCTATGGTAAGAATCCTACACAATGCCCCTTCAAAATGTTAACACTTCAACAAGCACTTTGTCCTTCTGATTGATTCACAACCACTGTTATAAAAGATGTTTTCATGTGCCCATTTTACCCATTTTAAGTGGTTTTAAAAGTTTGATACAGCTGGGTTTAGAAAAACAGTCCTAAAACAGATTCAATAAGTGTGTTTGGTGTTAATAGAAAGATAAACTTAATTTTATTAAGTTTACTAATTTTATTTCCTCACTAATACTTCTGATTGATTTTGTGTTGAGATAATGCTTGTTAGTTAGCTTGCTAACCATAGCATCTGGTCGGTTAACTACAGTTGCCTTGTTTACACGTCTAATTTGCACAGTAGCTAACGTTAGGTGACTAGAAGTTACATTATTAATCTTAATGTTAATTGCTTTAGCTTGTTGGCTTGCTAGCTAACAATGTCAAAAACGAAATGTTTTTTTTGTTTAACAGCTGACAGCTCAATGAGCTAATTTTTCCAATGAGTCCTCCAAGATGGCGCCAGCTGTGGTTTCTAGGATATTTCTGACACACCTGCAGAACCTCTAGTTCTTTCTCATGTAAACATGACATTCAGTGGAGCTCTGGAACGTGACCCTACCCACATTCGCTTAACTGCTTTCATCTATTCTCACTTAAAATGCACGGTCCTTCGTTTATTTTCAGGAAAATATCAGCCAAAAAGTGTGCCGCCTCGGTGTATCATTCCAAGTACAACACAACCAAGTTCTTTCAAGTTATTTCAACTTGTATTTTTAGGAAATTACATTTATATCCATAGACTAATAGCTGAGCATTACTCAAGGTCTCTTCAAGGACTGAAGGACAATTTTAAGATGAATTCTGACAATATCAATATCCTTACATACTAAACATTTTACAAATCCAGCAAGAATTATTCAATCTTTAGGTCTATTCAATATTATCAAATCCAAAATCACAATACATTGAATATTGTGATTATATTCTATTAGGTTTAGGTCTATGCAGGTTTCCATCCGGCCAACTACCCCATGGGCACCTATTGCAAGATAACCTTTAGGTTTTATACATTTAATGACAAGAGATACAAAATGCACAGTGAGTTTGTCTGATGCCTTTTTGGTGGTAACAGCTAACTACCGCATGCTATTTCTGACCCAGAAATAATATTATTAGCTGTATAAAGCAGCAGTCTTGACATTGTTCTCCAAAGCAATGTCTGAGGTTGAATCAAAAAGAGGTGGATCTGGAAAGTTTGCAAAGATTCTTCAATACGACTGAGAATCTGACAAGCTCCCATGTCTTTAGAGACTTCACATTTGATCAAAGCAAAGCACAGAGTATAAAAGGCACAGTTCAATCAATAAATATCTTTAGGCGGGTTGTTTGGTTGTGCAAGATGGCAGAATGATAGCTCTTGGCATGCACGCAGGAGTGGGTAAACTTGAATATGCTTGGAGCTCAAGAGGTGCCAGGGAGGAAAGGGGGGGGGGGGTGTGCTTTGGGGAAACAGGGAGACACAGGAGAGGAATGATGGACGGCTCACACGCCAGCCATTGTGAGAAAATTATAGCTAGGTGCCGCCAACTGAGGCAGTGTGGCGGCCAGCCAAAGGCCTGGAAGAACAAAGGCCCAGGATCCCTGTGTGTGAGTGAGCGCTGGCCTGCCCACAGAGCCCCAAACGTTCATATTTACATGCAACGCTGAAGAGTTAATTGCAGTGAATTCCTGTGCCGGGTGCAAAGTGGGGGCTGTTGTTGCTTTATTTTACATAACAAACACGCTGTTTCTAACCACTCCTCTCTGCTTCCAAGGAGCTTGAACCAAAGATGCTGAAAAAAAAAAAAGAGGACTTGAGCTGTTTCTATTCAACAGAGCTCGACCGAGACCGTGATGAGCTAATTGTTAATCACTGTGTCATATGTGTTGATATGTACTTCAGAAATAATATTATCATATAGATATATATGGACAATGTTTAAAATAGTAAACTTCTAGGGATGCAACAAGCTAATAGGCACTCATTTAGTTTATATGCTTTGTGTTATCATTGAGCTTTTCGTCTTAACCTCCCTGGCTCCCCAAGGAAAACATGAATGTTCCAAAGAGTCCTCCAGCTACACTGTGATTATGGGAAATGATTTGTATTTGATTCGGAGGTTCTCAGGAAATGTTCATGTGTGCGCTTTCAATTGCTGCAGAGCTAGGGGGCCCCCTTTAACAAACCAGACCTCATCCTCACAGTAGTTGATGGACAAAAGCCAAAATCTGTCAGGGTTGCTACGGTTCCTGATCTTTCGCAAACGAACAGTGCCCTCTCGACTGAGACTTGGCAATGCTACCCCCATGCACATCAAAGTAGAGCTGACCTTGCATACCAGATGAGGTTTGGATTAATGAGCTTTGGACATCAAACCACTGGATCGCCCCCCCCCCACAAGTCATCAAATCTAAGGCAGCGGAATTTACAGTGGACAAAAAAATGCTTAAAAAATCAACATCAACCTCGCCATGCATCTCATTTTGAACACCGTGACCATGGACAGGGATACGCAGCCAGAGAGGATATTTCAAAAGCCTCCAATTATCTGATGTGTGGGAGAGTACAATGAACTGGGCCTTACGCCAAACAGCATCCTTTACCAAACAAATAAAACTTTTGACAGGACATGTCTGCCTTTTCGGGAAGACTCCATACCAATATGCAGCTTATCGCATGTCGCAACGAGAAACGCTCAGTGCTCGCTGACTTTTTTACAATGCTTAAAGAGGGAGGAAGAGTACAACAAACAGCATGAAGCAGAAAAGAGCCGTCAATCTGGACCATACGGCGAAACCAAAACACATATAAGAGGAATGTTGACATGGTTTCCAGCCCTTATGTTGGCTTACACAAAAGTACTGGACACTGAAGCTAACTCAAAACGCAGCCGACCCAAAAGGATCTTCCAGGCTTGAGAAAACGTCGGCTACTATTGCATCCTATACTATCCTATAGCAGGGTCCTCAAACCCCCAAGCTCAAGCATCACCGGCTGTTGTAATTAGCTAAACAGTAAATAAATGAACATACACACCCTGATAAATTTAGTCCCTCGAGCCACGAAAAAAAAGAAAAGAGGATGACAACTGAGCTCTGAACAAGAAAACGGTGCTGTTGTCAGACAGGTATTCAGAAATTAATAAAATAACTAAATAATAACAATAACTAATAACTAAATAAACATTTTTTCTCGTCGACACCCAGGTTCGTTTTGAAATCATAGTGGTTTCTGCCCTGGTCATGATATTTCTCAACAGATACACAACCGAACTTACGATTCAAGTAAGAAAAAGAAGAACTTTGAGTTATAAGGCGTTACCCAGCAGCGGCAGGTTCATATCTGATCAGTCTGAATAACCAGGCAAGAACACCTGCCTTCATTTAGGGAGGTTTCCCAGAGGCCTCTGCTACTGTCACAGCTGGACATTTGAACAGTCAATGAAAGCAACTCTTGTATATTTGACCATAGTGACAGACGTGTGCAGAGGCAGGTCTTTAAAACCAGTCTTTCACAACCCGTCAGTGTGGACGGGCTGTGAAAGACTGCATCAGACAAGATATAAGGTCAAATAAACAGCCATTTATGAACAAACATATTAACCGATTTAATGCAAAAATCAGTATGTTGAGTTCTGTTTATTATGAGGAGTTATAAGTTACGCGAAAGTTTCCGTCGTTGCGTTTCATAAATGGTCCAATCCATCTGTGTATTCCACATTAGGGTAGACTTTGATCGCAGCCAAAACATTTCAGAAATGTATGACTGCTTTGAAGATTTCCTTTGACAAGGTTTGCGTGCCCTCCTCCTCATCCCACAGCGTCCGAGACCAACCTGAGAGATCTTTCTCCATAATTCACCTGATGCTATCATGACATGGAATAAACATTCATTTATTGGTTATGTAAAGCTTAACCAATAATATGGCTCTTATTTGAAGAGGTGAACATCATCAAATCCTTAAAGAAAGTTATGCTGTAACCTTGAACTTCGAGGCTATCATTAAATACAAGTCCTACGAGTTAAATCATTTGCACTTAGTCTAAGAATCGATTTGATTGCAAGCGTAAATCATATACTGTTGAGTTGTAATAAAAGAAGAACAATACAATAATTCACCTTGTGCCTCTGGGTCATAGCAGGCAACAATATACGTTCACATCAAAACAAACATTTATGGGTGGATAGTTCAATGTTGTACTTTCCAAATGAAGTTCTTGAAAATTAAAATACGTGTCCTTGAGTGGTAAAAGTCAGACAGGTCTTGAATTGTATCTAGTGGTCATGGCTTTTTACTCAAAATTATAACTTGTTACTTGAAATATGTCTCACGATAAAGTGTCTTCAAGGGCCACTCAAAAAACACCAAGTGGCTCCCTTTGATCATCAAGGGATGTTTTTCAGTTTTCATCACAGTATGAAACCACAGGTACTTTATGTGCATCATAAAGTACTACAGAGTTGCGGTCTAGGTATTGTGCTAAAATGTATGGGAGCTCTCTGACTGTTTCCAAACCAGATCATAATAGCGGTTTAATGGCGTTATTTGAAGTTTGTAGTTGGCGCACCATGCTCAGCTACTTATTGTGTCTGCAATGGAGGTTCCAGAAAGGCTACCATTGGCTCAATTAATAAGACAGTCAATTAATAAAACTAATATCTATAAATGAAAAATGAATGATTTGTGTGTTTGTTATTGTTGGCATAACTAACAAGGAGCCTTTGCTTTGATCAAGGAAAGTATCTGAACCCTGTAGGAGGCTTTAATCAGCAACAAGGTTTTGGCTGCAGAATATCTGCGTGGAGAAAAGCAAGTTGATTAAGTAAAGGAGGAGGGAGGAGAAAAGCAATAAAAACAGCCCATACCTAAAGTGATCATTAAGTTAATGGATTGCTAGAGGCTAAAAGCATTACATTGTTGGGTATCTCAGCCACTCGGAAAGATGTGCGGATAGCGAGAGGGCCGAGTCCACAGAGGTGCATCGCGCCGTGTGAAAGAGGGCCGGGCCGTAAAAAACAAACAAAAAAACCCCAGCTCCGAAGTGACGGGGGGCATTAGCAGGCCTGCATCCCTCCGGTCTGCAGCTGGTATTAGCAGGCACCAAGTGCTCTGTCAACGCCTATTACTCCACACACAAATCATCTCACTGGCGTCAGCACTTTCCCTGCGCTCTGGCAGAAAGTGGAGGAAAAAGAAAGATACGAGTTTGAATGGGAATAGCCCGTGTAACGCGAACGTGATAAGAAACACGAGCGGGGAAAAAAGTGAATGCCACATAAGGATGCTGCGTTGTGAGTTATGAAAAGGGGGGGAAAAGGTCACGTCATGTCTTGTGCAAGGAAATAGAAATACACTGCACACACAGCGAGCAGACTAATGTGTCTGTCAATGGCCGACAGGACAACTACTACTGGAAATGATTATCAACAGCAGGTTGAAACATGACAAGAAAGACGTGCATCTATTTGTTTGAAAAGCAGAAGTTATAGTTTATTATGATCTCATATACTGTCTACGCCAGCTGTTACTGACCAGACACCGTAATCCCCCAGGGTGCTTTAATACCCGACTGTGACACACAAAACCTGAAATAGGTGGACAGAGCTTGTAAACTAAAGCTTGACGGTCATGGGACAAAAAAGTCCTATGGAAAAGACAACCCGGATCAGTGTCAAACAAACACTCGTGCGTAGCCGGCGCGCAATAACTCACATCAAAAAACGTTGTGAAGCCGCATTGGTGGAGATCTCTGAGGCAGAAGTGAACAAAAAATGAATGTGTTCTGGTGATCTCTGACAAGTAAGGGGATTTGTATGCTGCATGTGGATGTGGAGAACTGGCTCCGGACCTAAGTAGCATCATTACGGACCGAACAAAACTGAAACAAAACGCAAGGCTTCCTGGTGCCCTGCAGTCTACCCAGCTAGGGCTGCAGAAGAATGGAGGAGGGGTGGAGTGAGGGGGGGGGGGGGTCTTAGTCAATGCGAACCCTTACAGAGAATACACAGTGTTTGATCCCACATGCTATATGCCCTGTAAATATATAAGAAATGTCCCTTTCATTCAGGTTACGGATTAACTTTTTCTCCGTCTTTGGTGCTCATTTCTGCGGTGTTCCTGCACTTCCCAGAGATCACCTGTCAATCAAACAGTGTGTCCAGTACTGTGAAGTCTTTCTCCTTGGATTTTCTTAATTGGTGAAGTCTGAGTTTCTGCAGGTGGTGCTCTTTTCTCTGTCTGTTCAGCCACGGTGGCTATCGCTGCTCGTGCTAACTATACCCAGTTCTTCTTGTTTATTCCAAATGAACCAGAAACATAAAACACATCACTTCCTGTGCATCAAGGGATTTTTTTTTCCTACTCGACACCTGGAGTGAAGAACAGCAAATGTAAAAGCTTTCATGAACTGGCTATATAGGCTGAATCACTCATTTGTGTTATATCATCAGCGATAGAGAGCAGCAAAAAGGGACATTTATTGATGTGAAAATGCACCAGATTATCACTTTAATTGTAACACATTGTAAGTACGCAGATATGAAAGGCCACGGTGACCGACCCTATCTATTCCTATCAGTCGAGGTCAAACGGTAACCTCTGCTTATCCCGTTGCCACTGGAGCAGAACGCCAGGTCCTCTCTGCAGCTCAGCTCCTGCTGTGTTGCAAATGGGGAGGTGGGTTTGGGAGATGAAAGCCTGTGAGAACAGTTAGCAGCTGCTGATTCCTTAGATCAATAAATCAGTTCCCCCTTCCTTTATCAGCATTTAGTACATTTGTAATGGGTCTGTGAGAGGGTTCTGATGTATGGCTGATAGTTTTACAGTGACAGGGTTGAGGAGCAGGCGTGGCCGCATGCTGGATAAAAGTTGTCCAAGACTGAAAATTTGGGCTCGATATTGTAAAAAAATAAAATAATAATATATGTATGTCAAAGCATTTTCAATATAGCGTGACAAGAATCCAGTTTCATGAGGGATGTGCAAGTCTGTATGCTCCACAATATTTCCCCAACGACAATAAATAGGTGTTGCCTATCATGTTATGTCAATATAATTTGCGCAATTTCTTCTTCTTTGTTGTTCCTGCTAATACTGGGTGTTAACTATAATCATAATGTGGATTAAAGAGCACAGTCGTGCGCTGACTGTAAAAAAAAAACCAACGTATGTGATGCATGAAATGGTGTTAACTGTGTCAACGGCAGGTGGCTTAAGGGTATCCAATCCGTCAGCACAGGTGATGCAACTGTTATAAAAAAAAAGGAGCAGGGTTGGGGGGGAAAAAATAATACCTTTAACATCATTTCAGTGTCGTTTTATTGTACGAATATAAAGAATAAATAGCAGTTCTCTTAATTTACATGATAAAACAACTCGCCCGACACACAGGATGTATCAATAATCCACGTTTAACTCTTGAGGTCGCTCTGCGTTTATCCAAAGGGAAAAACAAGCAAGTCCTTACATGGCACTATGCGCCATCTCCATAAATACAAAATAGATAACCAATATTCTCCACAAATAAAGTAGACTCTCTGGTTACAAATAATACTGCCTTTGTACAGGGAGCTATATATAATTGCATGGCACCTCATATACAGAAAATACATTCCTACACTCGGTAGTGCATGTGAAAATCACAAAAATAAAATAAAAAATAAAAATAAAAAAAACAATAATGAGCTTATAAGTTATTTCTTGATGAAGAGTCGTTTTTAGCTGGAGCAGGAGCATTTGCACTCTGTGATGATCGGGTACTGAACCGGTATCCAAGCGCACTTGAGCCCCGCTTTCCTCTGCACGCACCTCCACCTCAGTATCGTCAGATGGGTCGAGTTCGCGGGTTTACACACCATGCCCTCCGGTACCGAGCAGGACCTTTTGCTGAGGCAGCTGCCCGCCCGCACGAACCGGGGCCAAAACCGGTTCCCCAGGTCGTTCCAGGTGTACACGACCGGGCAAAACGAATACGCCCACAGCCACTGCTGCAGCCTCCGTTTGAGTTTTTTACTGGGCTTGTGCTTCTTGCCGAGCTGCACGTCGAAATCCATCGCTTTGATTTCTTTCGGCATCGCTCCGCCGGGCTTGGGGACCTCGAAGCCGTCGAGCTCCTCGTTCCCGGCGTATTTGTCCTCGACGGGCGGCAACACGGACAGAAAGCGACCGTCGAAGTCTCCCAGGACGCTCCTCAGCTCGGTTTCGTTAAGGTCCCGCTCCCGGGGGTCAAACACGGGGTCGGGATCCTCTTTTAACTCCACAAGTGGCAAACTGTCACTCGGGATGGGGCGGAGGAGGTAGTAATGCTGACAAATCCCCACGTCCATCAGAAGTCCGAGGGACAGCGCCAGCAAGTACACGGCTGCGAAATGCGGTGATTGATCCATGTCGCCGAAGCCGACAAAAAGTTTGATGCGACACTCGATGCGCCCGGGAAGTCTTTGGAGAGCACTAAGGGGGGCCACTTTCTGAAGAGTGCGCAATTACGCGTGAGCCGTATCCAACTTTGTCCTCAAAAACTGCACACCGCCTTTCCCATGACTTCTTGGAAATCCGTGACAATTGTTTATTTTAAAGAAGAAAAAAAAATAACAACACAACACACTCAAGTTCTTTGCTTGGGGTTAGTCCGTGGCGGCGTCGGTGGCATCCGCGTTGACGCGGCTCAGATCGTCTCTTACCGGGCTCCCTGCGCATCCGCTCGTCATGATGCTCCTTTGTCTCCCTGCAGAAAAAGCGGCGAGCGTAACCTGCGAACTCCCGTTATATCCCCACACGAATCGTGATGTAAGAATTCGTGTGCCCCCCTCTTCAATGTGGGTTTGTTGTAGGAGATCCCCAACACCTCCTTCTTCCACCAAACCAGGGGGGAGGAGGGGGGTTGGGGGGGGGGGTGCATGGAGAGGAGACGCCCCCTGTCGGCTTTTCAGTCTGATGGAGCCAAAGTGGGCTGTAGAAGCCTTTCATTTTCAGTTTTTTTTTGAAGAGGGGTCTTCAATTCACTAAACCCTCATCTATGGCAAAGTCCCTGTAATATCATTTGCCACCAAACCTGCTTGGATAAACCTTTTCACTTCAAGGGCCCTCAAATAGACACGGGTTAGACCACAGACCCCCATCTGATGAGATGTGAATCCCCAGGGACAAAATTCTAGTCAATTACAGTGAAAATAAACTTTTTTTTGTGACCCCTGAAGGTCCTTGGACCCCACTTTGAGAACCAGTGATGTGGTCAGTGTGATCAATAATTAGATGTTGGTCACCAAACTATCATCTTAAAGTGAACATTGGTCCTGAATGCTTCTCTGATATGATATGATATCATTTCTGGCAATTGTTTGATCTTTGCTCCCCATTACAATGATAATAACTATGAATGAATGTCACACCATGCCATACTAAACCGCCCATGACCCTCTGTGTAAAATATCCCATATTGAAAACAATATTATGTACATTAATTACTTTTTGGATAATATTCCTCAGGTTACTGTCAGAACTGCATTAAAATATGTTGATGACTGGGAAGACACCGTTTCAAAGAGGGCCATTAAGTCATTTAGTCTACTACTGAGTCTTAAAATCTTATGTGTTGAGATTTTTTTTTGATTCAAGTGTCATTTTCTTGATACTAGTGGAGTGATCCGCCTGAGACTAAGTGGAATTATCTCACCCTTTTAGCAGCACTCAAGAAAAATACGATCTCGAGACTGAGTATGAGATGAAATGACTTGTTAAGGGCACTTTCTGCAGTGCACTCACTGCTCGTGTCCAACTTAAGTGGGACGATATTTCAGTCTGCAACCGTGCCACAGCGAACCTCTCAATAAAGTTGGCCAAATTAACTCCCAAATAAACAACTCGCACTAAGCAGCGGCCATGGAAAGTATCACAATTTGCAAACCTGTCTAAACTCAAAATGCTCAGAGAATCATTCTTTGAAAAAATAATTTAATGGAAGAAGTTAGCCAGCTGCTACATCAGCCATAAACCATCCACTTTAGATAAATGCATCTCTGTTTCATTTTGAATGAGCTAATTCACACAAGCACTTCAGCACACGACTCATTTAGTTTACGGTCAAATGATGGTGAAAAGTCTGGAAAATGTCACCCGGTAGATTTTGCATCAGACCGGCACGTATCATAAACTATCACTCACGAAACGCTTTGACAGATAGGCTTGCATGTTTCAATCCAGTGCATTCACATGTGGGATAGTGATCCTGTGACCCACACATGCAACACACACACACACACACACACACACCAAAATTCAGCCTTCCAGTGATATCAAACAGCTTTATAACATCATAGTTCAATCCTATGGACAATATTCTCAATGCATAAGGCAATGAGAGATCCAACCAAAAATTGCTAGTATGTATTATTTATGTTTTATTCTGAAATATGCAGTTAACTGAAAGCAGTTGAGTAGAAAAATGGATAGCAGGATTTACTTGAAGAACACAAGTTTCCCTTTTTCACACATGTAATCTGAATGAGAAGTTTTGAAACGCAGCTGGCGGCTTTCATTCTTTTAAGAAATCGTATATCACGTGCCGGCGAAATATATTTTACGGCTCGTGTGACTGTACGGGTGAAATCCAAACGTGGTTCTCATTAGGTGTCACCGTGATTGCCAAGCTCATTTAACGGCGGAGTTGTTTTTGTTTCTTCTAATCCCTTCCTACTGTTTTACCACAGGAACATTTTGATAGTGAAATATTCTTTAAAAACAGGGCATTTGAGACAGACGCCTGGTTAATTGAAGAGTTTCATTCTAAAGTAAACCAAAGACATTTCCTCTGCTAATAAACCAGCCGGCGTAATGGCCCCCTTTTTCAGGGTCTGGTCCTTGAGAAAGTACAAAGCCTTTTTTTTTCTTTTTTTTTCGACTTGCGCTTAAGGATACGCGTTCAAAATGAATACGTTTGAGTTGCGCTGCCGCTCGTTGTGGCCTTCCCTGCTGATTTCTCATTTAGTGAGCAAAAGCAGACCCCTCTCTCTTGGCAGACACCTTCAACGTAGGTACCAAGAAAAGGCACGCTCAGGTAGCAGAGAAACACAAACACACAATAGAACGGACTCAACCGCTCATCCATGTAAGAGGGGGAACCGCTATCCCCGCTGTATCATGCCATTTAGAAAGTCCGCTTCGGGGTAACCATTTCACGCCATGGCCTTACGGTTAGTCAAAGATTTTCTAGATGTCTTTAACTCACCCCGGGCAAGGTGTGATACACTAGCTGAAGTGATTTAGCTGAGACGTTTTATCGTAACGAAGGTGCAAACGGGTCGCCGTTCCGCTAATAGAAAAGAGCGCATCAGAAAACACGCGGCACAAAGCACCTTTCACACGCTTTATCTGCCTCGGTTCGCTTTTCACACCTCGCACTAATTGAGGCCACATTACCGAGCTGAATACACACAGACATGAAATGGGCGCTAATCTGTTTATCCTGGCGCTCGGGAGGCGTGCAATTTGGTAGTTTGTTTAGCGCTTTTTCCATTCCCCCTGCAATCCAAGAGCACACAATCACAATAAGCGCTCTTGCTGTGAGTTTAATTACAATTAATTGTTGCGTTTGACCACTGCAAGGTGATATTCACACGACTCGAATGGCGCAGATAGCGCTCCCGCGTGTCACGCTATTCCCAAGGTGGTTGAAATCGCCGTTTTTATGGGTAAGCAACGGACGGTCTCGCGCCACAGAAAATACTTATTAAAAGAAATTAAGACTTGCATCATCTGGAAGCGCGACGTCCAGGTTAGCTTCAGTTTATTTGTTGTATTTTGAGCAACCCACGGTCAACATTTTATTTTTATTCATTTAAACCTTAATTTAACCAGGCAGGTCAATTAAGAGCACGTCTTTATTTGCAATGGTCGCCTGACGAAAGCAAGGAGGCCTCTGGACGGAAACATGGCTGCACACCTTGACCCGACGGCCAACAATAACATATTAAAACTATTAATAGTCAATTGGGCATGCTGTATTTTCAGTCTCGTTCAAATATAATGAACGTCAAATCCATGCAGCCATCTTCGGGGGTTGTTGAGAACGCTCTTATAAATATCTGTTGCATTTAACAAGCGCTTTAATTAGCACACTTAGCTCCTTTTTCCCACAGGTTACCGAGTTGAGGCATCACAAAATGCTCAAGCGGGGTGTGTGTGTGTGTGTCTGTGTGTCTGTGTGTTCGTTCCATTCCACCATAAAGTTTTCACAACAGCCCTGCATCCAAACAAACTAATAAACCAGTGTACACAATGCAGTGTGCAATTTCAAAACACTGAACGATTTCAACCTCTGAAAAAAACTGTTTCACTATTCAGAAGACTTGACATATATATATATATATATATATATATACACACACATACAGAAAGTAACAAGTTAAGATTTTCCATTACCCAAACAAAGATTCGCTCATCAGAATGATATTCAATGAAGTGTGTTATTCAATGAAGTGTGTAGGATGAAATGGTGTATTAACATCTGAGGGTTGTGGATCACTGAAAGGTGGGAGGTGCAAAGGGGCTCGGAAGGCAAGTTGGTGCTCTCAGCGGGGGGGGGGGGGGGGGGGCAAGTCTTGGTCACATGCAAGGCTACATTAATACATGCTAGCACACACACACACATCCACTAGACTTGGACCGATATACTGACCTTTGATTAAAAGTCAGATATGAGCCCGTCAGTGTCGTCTACCTCTGATATGATGCAGTTGGTTTGATGACATATTGACAGAGGCCCTTGACCTGAACTGACTCCAATGCAACATTGTGATGAGATTCCATACAAGTACGCATGGATACTTATTGTCATCCAGGGTTTCAGTGGAGAGTTTTAGTGTCCCGTCATGGTCTAAATGTGTTTCGCAGGCTTTTCCACCCGGACAAGAATACACTTCTTCAATTCTGAAACACTGAAAAATGATGAAGATGGTCAGATTTTAAGATATAGAAAATCTTCCCATGTCGAAGCCTAGCGTGCGCTCACGCCCACACGTGTGCATGCAAACACGCGCTCGCGCACCAAACCGACGCGCCACACAGCGAGCGTCAGCAGTTTGAGCCCGGCCTTTCTTTTACTGTATTGAAAGTAAATACTTGTGCACTTGATGGATGACTCAGCACTCCATCAATCCGGCATGTGATATAAATGAAGCATGACCGGCGGTGCGGGGAGGCGCGTGCTGTGGGGCATCTGCTGAGGCTAGCGGGGATGGTGGGGTGTTGGGGGGGGGGGGGGGAGTTGCATTTAGCACTTTTTCAGCGCCTATATACCAAAAGCGAGAGCGCTGATCCCACGCGGCGATCCGGCTGGATTTTCTACGGCTCATCGGACCAGAGCTTCGGCGGCGGCGGGTGCCAGGAGGCTCCGACTTGAACGAGCGAAACAGGCCCGGGAGTCAGAACACGGGGAGAGAGAGGGGAGGTCGCTGTGTCTCCAGCCCCTACTACAACACAGACGGCTGTTTGTGCCATCCAGCCGCCCCCCCCCCAACCCATCCCCCCACCTCCACCTCCAACCCCCCACCATGGTCTCAAACTCTCAGCTCCTAATTCACACTTCATAAATCAAGATGACCTGTCCTCATGTGAATTCATCTCTCTCTTCGCCGGATAATAGTGGCGCTATTGTTCGGGGCGGCGAGGATTAATTTCAGGGACATACGGTCTACTGTACGCCGTAGGTGAAGGTACAGCCTTGATCGCTATAGCAGGTAGTCTCCTGGCCATCCAGTTGGAGACATCCTGGACTCAAGTTTTAATACTCCGTGTCAGGCCATTTCTGTTTGGTTGTATTTTCAACTTCTCTGGCAGCTGAATGGTTCCAAAAATACGAGCACTAATTGGCCAGTGTTTATTTCTGTATGGGAGAAGTATTCTAAGTGTTTTTAGCAGGTTGTTTGTGGCGTGACGGTTTAACAGGCGAGCTCTTACTCTCTCTCTCTCTCTCTCTCTCTCTCTCTCTCTGGGAGGTACCTCTCAGTCCACTGCATGGAAAAAGAGCCGGCCCACCTTTTTTTTTCTTTTTTTTTCTTTAATAAATAAGGCCTTTTATACGAAAATTGGTAATACAGTATAGTTGTGTGTGAGGCTGGCAAGGCACCGTGTGACATCATGCATGTTGACTCACGAGCAGATGAGTGATGCACACTGGGATTTTTTTTTTTTTTTTTTTTTTTCTGACTCGCCTCCTCTCAAACTCATGTTTAGTGCAACAGCAACAAGCAACAGCAGTAAACCCTCTCTCTCTCTCTCCTTCTGTCTCTCTCTCTCTGTCCCTTCACTACTTGGGGAGGTGGGAGGCGGAGGGGCGTTTGGTAATGAAGCAAGTGTTTCTACACGTTGTGAGGGGCTGTCAGCTCTACACACAGCAGACCTCTGTCACCTGCCGCCGCCGCCGCCGCCACCGGGAGGGTTTTTTGGACGGCGGGCGCGGGGCCAAGCCTGGCGGCCAGCAGCGGGGGCCCTGGCTCCACCTATAGACAGCTCGGCACGGTGATTTACACTGCCTCCGTGGAAAGGTGGCCCGCTCGTGTGCTTGGACGTCGGGGAGCAAACCGGTGGGCGGCGGCGGTGGCGTGCGGCCAGGTCAACGTCTGCGCATTTTTTTTATTTTTTTTTTTAACACCCCCGCATACCTGGCGTCGCGCGGACACGGGCCGAACCGCGGTGCTCTTTTCTGATCATTTGGTATGGTGATAGAAAAGGACACGGATAGCGCAGCTACTTGGTCCCTACCTTAAGAAATTAGCGGAGAATAAGGACTTTCGCGTGTACAGCTTAAGAGCACAACCTCGAGCGCACTGCTAAGATGCGTGAAGTTTTCTGGTCCAGGAGCAGAAGAACTAATCCCTTGCCATTGGCTACTCGACTCCTCCACCTCTTCTGCTGCTTCTCGGTTGAAGTTTGGCGCCGACTGAACCTTCCAGTCGCTACCTGACCAAATCCCATTTGTCGCGCCTCTAGAGGTCAGTGGTTTTGGGGGGGGGTTAAAGTTCAAATGAGCTGAACTTTGGGGGACAAAACTTTGCAGAATTTCAAGCCCTCCCCCCCCCCCCCCGAGTGTGTCGCTTTTAGTCACGCGGCTATTTAGGAAAAAGCACAGCTGCATCGTCCATTGAAAACTACGATCGTACTCTGCGGGTTCTTGCGCGATTGGTCTTCAGGTGAGGCCATCCTTGGCTGGCTTTCCATCGAGGCTGGAAAAAAAGTAACCCTTGCAGCGCTTGACGAGGCAGACAAACGAAGGACGGCGAGGGAATGAAAGAGAGACGGCAGAGGAAGGAGAGTCGTTGGGGGGGGGAGGACTCGGGCTTGGACCTGGCCAGCCGAGGTAGCAGCCAGCGCTGCACTGGAAGGGGTTAACACGAGACAGTAAAGTGAATCCAGATGTGCTGTTATTATTAATATCTCTGGCTGATGAATGGGAAGGTAAAATTACAGGCGCCAGCCGGGGAGGCCCCGTGCGCTGCCCTGCCACCCAGGCGCTTCCCAGCTCACCTCTGCAGCTCCGGCAGTAGCAGCTGGCTGGGGGCATACCGTCAGTGCTCCATCGGCAGGGCCTCCACGTGGCTTTCGGCATGTCAAACAGCAAGGAGGCACAGCAAGCAGACAGACAGGCAGACGGGCGGGCGGGCAGACTCCTGGCCTAAACACTTTCACCACCATTCCAGCGCTGGGTAGAGCAAGAAAAGGGGAAGAAACACTGAAAGCCAGCCAGAGAGGTGGTAACAGGCGAATGACTCCATACCTCACTGTCATCTCAGCCACTGCTTTATGTCACTTCGTGTCAAGGTCTGAATGAAGGGGTGATTTCATAGCAGGGTTCCACCGATATGGGCGTGTGCGCGCCGTGATTTAACGTCTTTAAATTTGACTTTTGAATTTCGTGCCGTTCTTGGCGAGGGTGGAAAAGCCTCTGAAACAGCTTTTAAAGGGTAATTCCTGGATTTTTCAACCTGGGCTCTATAGCCACAAAATCACCTATCATACCGCTAAGTAGATCCCAAAAGTTTCGCAGTTGTTCCGGTAGATCGGCTCAGCTGGCAGTCGCGAAACGGGGGCTCAATGGCTGCAATGTAATCCAGGGCATATCAATGCGGTCAAAGTACGTCCACTAAAAGTGCTTGATTTTGCCACTGACAGGCTCAGATTGTTATTCATGTGTCTGACAAGTGTCTGACAACATTACTGAAAGGATCGCTACAGAAATAGACCTTTTTTAACCAGAAAACTTTTACAACATATTTACAACAGTCATATTTACAACAACTCTCAACTCTCAACTCTGACAAAGGTAGTCTATGGCGAGAGGACTCACTTGTTGCAGGAAGAGGACGGTTGTTTACACCATCCTCTTCTTGCAACAAGTCAACCCTCTTGCTTTCATAGACCACCTTTTTCAGAGTTGAGAGTTGAGAGTTGTTGTAAATATGACAAAGTTGTCTTCCACAGAACCGTTGAAGAGCGTAAGCAGCTTGAGGTATGAAGTAGCTGTGTATCTATACCTCATGGCTTAAATCGCCCTATAGAGTGAGCTGCCACTTCCTCCAGAGGTGTTGGCTAGACTCTGGAATGACAAAAACCAACGTATTTGTATACAGTAGCTAACCTTATCAGCTCCTGCAAAATGGAACCCGCGAGACGCCTCGGCAGGCTCGGTAGGAAGTGGCGCTATAATCACTTTATTGGCTCTGTAAGCTTTTCACACCTCTTCTAATTCGCACCTCGCGTCAGCCCCTTGTGTCGGGGGGCCCGAGCGGTGATTGCCGCTGCTGGGAATACAAACAGACAGGGGAGACGGGGTGTAGGTTTCATATGGATTCACGGGGAGGCGGGGCCGTTTTCTCTCGCTCTCTCTTTCTCTTTCAGCCAATCATCATAAAAAGTGACACCGAGGCAAGGCAGTTCAGGACAAAGTTCCCGTTTCCTTATTTTTAATCAGAAGCCATGCTGGGTCTGGATCGGTGGTGGTGGTGGTGGGGGGGGTTTCTCAAACACTTTCATGTCACAAACCTCCAAACAGACACATCAGGGCTGCAGACCCACGTTTCCTAAGAGTTTTCCACCTTTTTTGCATCATCTTTAGTATCAAACTCATGCAAGTTATAGGAGGTCTTCGCTCTTTTAAAGGCGAAAAAAACATAAATTCATACTTTCCATAGTGGTTGTGTATATTGGTGGTTCTGATGCCTTATGATCACCAGCTGTAAGTTGTAGTTTACCCACCGTTTTTATTTTCCACTCCATAATAATAACTGACTGAATAATAACTGATTCTAGTGACGTGAAACCCGAAATGACCCTTGAAAACCACCGGGCTGTATTGTTCATATCACCATCGCAGCGGTTGTTTACAGGAGTGGCGTGAGAGAGCCCTGAGAGCGAGGTGATGAGGAGGAGGAGGAGGAGGAAGAGGAGGAGGAAGAGGAGGGGGTCCTGGAGGACAGAGACAAGGGGATGGAGGAGGAGAAGGGTGGAGGGGAGCGCTGGGAGTTGAGAAACAAGCGTAAATCCAGCAGGGGAGATGGAGCCTGGCTGGCCGCAGGGGCTGTTGTTTTAACCGTCAGACGCACGGCTGCAAAGAGGGGGGGGGTGTGTGTGTGTGTGTGTGTGTGTGTGTGTGTGTGTGTGTGTGTGTGTGTGTGTGTGTGTGTGTGTGTGTCGGGGGGTGGTGGGGGGGGTTCCCTCTCGGATTGCTGTCCCCAAGCAGTCCTGTGGGAGCTCCCCCGGCCAGCCTCTCTGTCGCTGTCTACCCCCCCTCACCACCCCCACCACCCCACCCGGCATGCCCCCCCCCCCCGCCACCATCTCTCCCCATGACAGCTCAGAAGAATACCTCACGCTGTCTTTACTTTACCCTCCTTTGTGCGTTTTCAACACGAGGATACCAGACAAATTACGCTTAATGACTGGCGGTGGCTGCCAGAGGAATGGCTGCTTTGTGGCCACTGCCAAGAGTGGTAAACGCAAGCGTTAGGAGCGCAACCTCGGCATAAGCCACCTCTCGGCCCTTACTGAGAAGATGCCCCCTCGCGCTGCTTGAATACACATCGCGGAGTGAAGAGGCAGGCCGGACTGAGGATGGACTCAAACTACTGACTGATGGCTAGTGAGAAATCATTTGTACATCGGTTGTATAGTTGAAGGGCATGGACAACAGATACATGAACTGCTCCCAAAGCTCCCAACAATGTCTAATAATGGTAAATGGAGCAGATAATGAGCAGCGATGAGATATCAGTCCAACTCATTCAATAAAGTTGGATACATAGAATTCAGGCATCATATTTCATTGCCATTGATGATGTTGTCTACACAGGCACTTTCTGTGTGGCTGATCACTAACCTTCAGTATTGAGGGTATTATTAAGCTGAGTCCTGCTGTGGAGCTGACGGTGTGTCCAGCTATAATTTATCTACAATGGAGTTGAATTACCAAAAGGAACTTTCCAAAACAGGAAAATGCTAATTGATTTCTAAAAAATGTAACCGAGCGCCCGACGAACACTAAAAGCTAGGATTTCTGCTAATTCCAGGAGTCTGAAAAATGAGGAGCGGCAGAGAGAGAGACAACCTTTTTTTTTTTTTTTTTTTTTTTAAAGCTGGAGTCAGTCTGATTGCTCCCCAAGGAGACATTTCCACCCCAGTGTCCCGCAAATGACATGTTTGTATGTAACGTAATATGCTCTCTTTAAGAGGTGACGTTTTAGCAGGAGACGCATTCCTCGCAGCGTGCCCTATAGCCAAACACTTTCAGTTCACCAAGCTGGTGAAAAGATGTGTTTGGTTGTTCCATTGCATCCGTGTTTTTTTCGCCCCCATAAAAACTAGAGCTGAGAGATAATGTACAGTGAGGTGTCTGGTTAAGCTTGATTTATACTTTCTGGCAGATTCACAGTGTTATTCACAGTGGACAGCCTGCAAGGACATGCAGGTATCTCTTTTATTTTTTTGCATTAATCTGTACAAAATGTTTTTCCAGAGGGCATTTTTTTTAAAGGGCAATTTTACTGAACAATGAAATACTTTTGCATTGCTGTCTTGCCAAATAAATACCAAATTTGTATCACTGGGATTTGTATAATCTCAAATCATAATATAACATCACATAAACAGAATAACAATCAGAGGGGTTTTCTAGTGCCTTAGGCAGCGTAGTCGGTTGTTTTTTGATCAAAAAAGGCTCCATTTTTCTTTCCCAGGACGCACTGGAAAGAATGCCCCGGTCAAAGGCTCCCATGAATCACCTACAGTGGCCCACAGGGGACAGTAGTCGCATTCATGGGTACATATTTGACAATTCAACAACAATAAAAAAAAAAACAGGGTGAAATGCAAAAAACACTTTTAGTTTATTTTTTTATCCAGATGCTGTCAGCCTCTAGGCCTCAATACCCATAACCATTTTGTACCTTAGACGGCGGTAAAGACAGCCCTCATAGGAAATGATTGGACACTGAAGACTTTGCCTGCACATCCTGCTGCCATGTAATACTGGTGTAGTACCTTAGGTGTGCCAAATACATTATGAGCATCCACAAACTGAATGTGACAATGTAACTCTACTTTGCCAGCTCTATTGCATTGTAAGATATTTGAAAAAAAAAAAAATATATATATATATATATATATATATATATATACACACATTGATTACGCAACTGTGCAGATTTCACATGGCTTTTGCAATCTAGCATCCTGGTGTCACTGCGAGTTGATGCGGGAGTCTGGCATCTATAGCACTATAGTCATATTTCTCTAATTGGGGTAGTTTCTAGTAAATTAAATTATGAAGAAATTTAACTCATCATCATTTTTGGGGACCCTCTGGAAACCCCACGAGGACCCCTGGAGGTCTCCAGATCTCACTGTGAGAACCAACGGATCTAGACTAGAGGATCAGCTTTATTTTGGATTTTGGTTTGGAACCTTTGGATTTTCATGAGGTTTGATTGTTAACTTTGGGATTTTTTATTCAAACCACTACGCAAGTATGGCTGAAAAGAAGGCCCACTGCTACACTGCTACGTACAATAGCTTATTTGTATTTTTTCTTTCTTTCAGTTAAAAAGGTGTGAACGTGACACATCTGTCCCAATGGGCAATCATAAATTAATCATCTAAAATTATTATTATTATATGTGACGTACGGACTTTAAGATCATGCATAATTTTTGTGGTATAACCTATAAATAATGTAAATAAGATTTCAAACACCATACTGTAAACAAAAGAGAAGAAATAAAATTGCCACGGGGCAATCTGACCGGAGGTGCACCATATTACAATGCACAGCTACTCTTCAGCCAATCAGAATCAAGTATTCACCCAGGCCATGATAAAATGATTAATTCAGGGTTTAGGAATTGTATATTTGAGTAAAAGGCTTCAAAAACTACTCACGTTCTCCTGGGTGTCGACCGACTATTTCAGTGTTTTCTTTACTTGCTCGTAGCACTTCAGAACTGGTGCAGATAAACTGTTGTCCTTTGGGGGGAAATCAAGATTGATAGATGATCTGCCATGTTGTGAGATGGCAATTTGGCATGGAATGATGCCCTGTCACCAGGGTCCAGTGATCAAAGGGGCCCCTGAGGTCAGCAGGACAGTTCACAGTCTTCACACCGAGACCAACCCTCCTTCGGGATCTCTGCATCTTGCATCTTGTCCCCTACAGTGTGTTCAGAACACTTACATCTCCATGCATCAAACAGTGTGGCCGGTAGATGTTTTTGAGTGGCTACCGCTGCTCATGCTAACGACCCAGTTCTTCTTTTATTTATTCCAAACAAGTCGGAACCTGATTTTTCCCAGGAAAGACCTACGAGACACCGGTGTAGAACAGCAAATGTAAAAGCTGGCTAGAATGAACTGGTTAGAAGTTGTGATCATTGTTGCGTTTCTAACCAAAACTGACATTTATTTATATGAAAATGCTGTGGAGTACCACTTTAAATTAGTCAATTTTAAAGCTAAGTACACATCGTTGACCTGGTGGAGGGAGGGAGAAAGTCCAGGAGCTCGGTCAGATAGGAGGCTTTGGGGATCAAAGAAATTCTCAGCCAGCATGGTACTGTTTGACTGCGAAGCCTCACGTTTGCCCCCGACTAGAAGGGATTCACTGTGAGATAGAGACAGAGAGGGGATCAGTGGCCGGCTGTGGGAGGGGAGGAGGGGGTTGAAAGCAAACAGCCCACTGCCAGTGTGATATATGTTTAAGCCCACTGGGTGCAGAGCAGAGACACCCAGCTTAAGATCTTTAACTCGTCTCAGCAACCAGGATGGTCGATCCCTGCCGACTCTGTGACTCAAGCTGTTGCTTTATTAAAGAAAAACAAAAGCCGCGCTTAAATGCCCATATGAAGGCAAACGAGGAGCGCTTTCCGTCTGCTTGCAAATCTGTTTAGTCATGTGAAATAAAAGTGTTTTTTTTCCAGCACTATTTGATGGAAATGCAAGCACGTGCAACCTATGTTATTCTATGTAAAAAGTAACCTCAAGAAACTCATTTTGAGACCCTCTGAAGCAACAAAAGAAAAATGTTACCAGGTAACCATCAGTCTAAATAACGTCTTGTACAGTACATACCTTGTGATCTTTGAAAGGGCCGCATTATGTAACGTCTGCTGAGGGCTTTTATTGCTGAAAACTCTGTTGTAGTCTAGCGGATTATTTTTCTGAGAGGAAAAGGAAAACACATCCTCATACCACTGCGGTTCTGTGGAAGTTTCAATAAACACACAATTTGTACGGTCTTGTATGCTTGACGAATCATTTATATTGTTTACAAGGAATGGTGCTTCATCTGATTATACCGGCCGCTGACACTTTCTGGTATCGTAACTGAGAAAACAACATGTTCAAACTTCCAAAAGTTTCAAGCAGGCCCTAATAAAGGCTTCATTTAGCTGTCACCGGGTATAGCGTACCCCTGGTTAAAAAATGCCTACATTCCTCCAGGAATTGGCTTCACCGTGAGTTGATGCACTTTTAATGCTCTTTAGTCAATCAACGTAAACTGATGGGCAGGGACGGAGAAACTGGAGAGTTCAAATGGACTGAAAGTATGATGCATCTGTATGATAAATATGACATCCGTCCACCGCCGTCGGCTCCATCTGTTTTTTGCATTTAGCGAGGCAAACGCTTTGACCAGTTGGTCTGACAACTCTTAACACTGCCGTGAAAATCCATCATGCCATCTACGAACGTTTATTACTCAAATGCAGCTTTCCAGACATTGAAGTATGAAAGTAGTGGCTCAGAGAGAGAGAGAGTGAGAGAGAGGCCCGGTACCCGACCCTGGGACTGACTCACAGTTACAATTTTCTATTTTTTTCCCCCTCTTTGAATATCAGCCCCGACGCCAGCCGAGCTCTGTGAGTAAGACGGAGACTGCTAACTCGCCATGCTGTAACAATTAATTAGGAGTCACTCAAATTACCTGAGCGGTCCGGAGACAGTCAACCGAGAGGCTCCCACAACAGGAGAAGACCGACGACTCGGACCACCCAAAGCCTCAAAGAGGATGCCGCCGTTTCTCGAAATGATTTCAATAACATCAAAAGGCAGATGAAGGCGTTTGATACTGTGCGTTGGCTCAAACTTAGAGGTCAAAAACACCATCAGAAGGGAAATCAGTTCCAGCTCCCAAGACTATGGAAAGGAGACCTGTCTATTTATCATTTGTCCATTTTTTTTTTTTCGCTCTCTCTCATTCTGAATATGGGTGTAATGTTAAGCCGTCATCAATGTCAGGGAGTGGGGAAGGAGTGCTCCAAATTAGACTGCCTTGTTTTATTTCCATTGTGAGAGTACGTCCGATTGAAAGTACCAAAGGGAAAAGAAAGTGTTTGTAAAGAAAAATGTGTTTGTATATGGAAAATGAACAGATATTGCACTTGAAAACATAATAAAGTGTTAAAAAAGGGGGTAAATCAGTCAGTCAGGGCATCAAGCTTCAAAATAAAAGACACTACGAAGCTGAGACAGATAAAAAAAAGTTTCAAAAGTTTAATTTGACATGGTGCGAAAGATGAAAAGCCAGATGGGCTGAAACATTTGCTTCAATTTTTCCTTGTCTTCACATTTAACTTTTTGCACCATGTCAAATGTCAGTGTTTTAGTGTACTTTTTTGAGGCTTGATGCCCTACCTGGCTGGTTCCTTTTCCATTGTGATGGTGTTTTTAATGACAGTAAAGGCAGACAGTGACTCTCCTCTAGAGAGAGGAGGACCAGGTAAGACGGACAGCAGTCAGATATCCTATACCCGATTTATTTAATATCTGCCCGAATAGCCTATTTCACTGAATTCCCTGCATCAACAAATAGCCTTAGCTGGTGAGGACAGATAGGCAAGTGTTCAGGGTGAAAGGAGCTGAGCTGAGGAGTCTGTGGTAGGATTGTTATTATTGTCTTTCTTAATCTGCTTGGCGGGGAGCCTGTTTCTGTACACTACTTGTGTTATGCTTTCTATAACATAGCAAGATACTTGCCTTAACCGGTTCGACCGATACGGGTTGTCGAAGGCCGATACAGCTACCAATACTTTCCGTGTTAAAGCTGCCGATAGCCAATATTTTGTGCCAACATTCAATATCTTTCTTTATTTTTCCAATTCCATGCCGAAAAATGACAAGTATTCAGTCAGAAGCGTATTCTTGTCAGGGTGGAAAAACCTCTGCAAAAGCATTTAGACTATTATGGGACACTAAAATGCTCCATTGAAACCCAGACTGATGAGATTCTTTTAGGTGAGTGAGTAGCTCCTTATGTCCCTCCTGTTCAATGGCAGGGAAACAAAAAAAAAGAAAATTTCATTGCAGGTTTTATAGCGTCTGTGGTTAGGAAGGAACCTCCATCATATCAGAGGTGGACGGCACTGAAAGGCCAATGTCCGATTATTACTAACACACCAATATCGGCCCGATATATTAGCAGATTGATAGATATCGGTCTAACCACGCTCACCACGAGGGTCTTCTCCGGTTTCTCCCTGGCTGTCTTCTCCATCCTGGCCTCTGGGGAGCTGACAGTGAGTGATGTGCTGCCGGTCATTCAGACAGTCCAAGATTGGCGTCTCCAAAAGGCCTTAGGAGCAGAGGAACACACCGGGGTCAGACTAAACAAAGCCCCGTCCGCCCCTGCCTCTCCGGGGACTACAAAGGGCAACGGCATCACAGGAAAAAGCTGCTCCTCTCAATCCACTCTGGATCCGTCCCGAGGCTCAAGAGCAGGCAGCAGGTAAACCAGTTGAAGAGCTGAGATGATAGGATAACACACACACATAGACGAGTGTCATATATTGCTGTCAGTGATGCGACGCCGACCCTGTCACTTCAAAGATTATCTGTCTGATTAATACGGGTGTAAAATAAATACTGTAGGTCATCCAGGAACCCTGTAGATTAATAATCATTTTTAAAAAAGCACATTATTTCCTTTTTCTAAAGTGTTCAGCTGACATTTGTTCAGGTATTTCAGCATCAAAATTGACACGTGTTGAACAAATAACACCAAAAGCTGAGCATTATGTCAATTTTTTTCCTGATTTTTCGTGTATTGAAGTCGATGGCGATTTCAGTCTGAATGAAATCCTTGAACTCTCGCTGTAATCTGTTGAACATTTCTTTCGAAGACCGATTCAGCTGGTCAAACTCTCTGAGGCACACGTGTCTCTCGATGTCTTACGTTATCGGTCAGCTCAATAGTAGTGGCAGCTAGCCAGATAGCCCAGTAGCCAGATAGCCCACTTTTTTTGTCCACTGGCCCACAACGGCTGATCTGCGAAAATTCACCAGCCTCCTTCAGCGTCTTACAAGCCAGATAGGATTTTAAAAGGACAAAATCGGAGCTTCTCAACAACGGCTGGTTACCCGCCAAAGCGGCTGGTGGAGCAGACAGATAAAACAGATGTTAAAAATGTACCAGCCCTCGGACGGTGACTGGTGTTCATTGTACCAGTTGGATCGTCACCAGATTGGTCATTTGGACCCGATTTGGGGGATCTGATTACACCACGTTAAGCAACCTCCTCCTCCTATAGAATACACTATCATGTACACACACACACACAACGTCAAGTTTTTTCTCATTTAACCGTGACCGATATCTTACCATAACATGAAGTTGTTTTAGTTGCCTAACCTTAACCGTTAGCTAACCGTTTCCCATGACAAACGTGAAAACAAACATAAAGCTCATACAGATTGCGCAAGGGCCCGTTTTCTTAGTTCTCGGTGGTAGAAGACGATGAATAACATGCCACTTGATCTCCGGTGACAAAAGTGTCACGCAGTGCCAGAAAAGTATCGGTATCTCACAAGATTAATAGAGTGAAGAAATATGCACGTGGAATTAAAAAAGGGACTGGTTTTGAAATCTAGGGCATCGGTGAGCGTGGAGTAGATCGATGTTTCTTTAAACAAGTGGAGCTTTCAGATAAACTCGTTCGCCAATGGCATTTGAGGACCTCTGAAAATATTTGCACAGTTCAGCCCAGTGGTGATTGTGTATGTACCCTCGTCGTGTAGCCCCGGCAGTGGGGGGGGGGGATAGCGTCGCAGAAGCTAAAACAAACTGCAACATGTGGAATCATCCCGCGTAAGAACCGTGGCACCGGACCCATCCAGACAGCTTGAACGCCGAGGCTCTGTGAGAATCCAGTCTCTCTCCCGGGCTTGAATTCCTCCCAGTATTTGTGAGACGGCTTAATAACTGTAGAATTAAACTAATTGCAAACACAAAGTTATGGCGGCGGAGGAGATGCACGCCAGGCTCAGAAACCCCTGAGAGTCTGGACCTAAGCCTATCTCCTGGTTCCCGAAAAAAGCCCACGCTAGCAAAATAACCGGATCAAATTGAGTGTAGATTGAATCATTTATGTACACACAAGTCTCATTTTGTTAACTCGGGGGTTTGTTTGTGGATGCAGCGGGGCCTCCGGTACGTTGCTGAGCAAACGCCGCGAATACAATCCGCCCCACGTCATTTGGCCACGACGGAATAATAGTGCGGTGATACGACTCTTGTCTGCAACTAGCTCAAAATGCCGATGTGCAGTGAAGTCGATTAAGACGCATTTTTCCAGGAAAAAGTGAAAGAGACAGGATTTCTGTTGCCATGGCTGCAGCCATTAAACACTTTCAATCCCCCCGGTATGTGTGGATTCAAGGGCAAAGCCGTAATGAACAGTGGCATTAATGACACTGCAAGATGTGCTCTTGCCACAGCCCATATTACTGCAGTTAACTGGGTTTGTAATGGGGTAGTTTTTCAGGCACGTGTCTGAAAGCGGAGAGGCAGACAAAGAGCAGGATTCAATCATATCTAAGTGCATTACTGGAAAGCAGGGAGAGGATACGCAGTCATTACTGGTCATTACTGCTGTCGTAAAGGGATCGGGTCAGGCAAGGTGGAAGGGAGCTTCATCCGTCATTTTGCAGATTTTTTTCTTCCTCTTCTAATGGTCTTTCAATAGGTTAGAAGAGCACGTATGCGGCCCCGGGGTGCAAGTTGCTTGAAACGGGCGACATTTCACCTCCCGCCTGCACGGTTAGATTACAACGGGCCTTTCAACAGCATATAGTTAGCCGCATGAATTACATCTATTACCATTGACAGCGATTTTAAATCGAGGAGTGAACAACAGTGGAATGATAATAACAGTAATACTGTCGCCGCCATTGTGTGTCCTCCCCCATCCCCGGTTTGTTTGTGAAACAAGAGGGTACGAGGGTGGCTGGCCTTTGATTCTGGGAATCAGTAAATCAGTCTGTAGGCTGCAATGAGACATCTCATTTGAGGTATTTGTGTATTTCTGGTTTATTGGTCCCTAAATGCCCCCCTATCCATCTCTGACCAACACAGCATTTTCTTTCTTTTCTTTTTTTTACTAGGGAATACACTGTGGAGAAGTTTATAGAATAGCACTTAAGTTCACAGACGGGTTTACTGCTGGCTCCGTGCGCTCGGTGTGAAACAACAAACATTTCTCTTAAAACCGTTGCATTGTTAAAAAGAAAGTGTGGGGGCTACTGAAACACAAATAGTGGCGGACACAGAAATTCTCATCCACAGACACTTTCAAAGGCTTCTTAGGTGCCTACGCATTGCACAGTGTCGTTGACTTCATCATCAAAATGCAGCATGCAGTATACTTACTTCATGCCACAGACCTAAATAGCACGTAAGGATAAAACATACTTTTTTTTCTAGGGGCGGTGGGTTGGTCTAGGGCGATACTGCAGAAAGGGTAGCGGGGTGTTAGCATGGAAAATGTGCTTAAACCTGATGTCATCTAAAATGCATCAAGCTGCATCAATACAGTGTGAAACAGTTACAGACATTTCTGATTTGAAACTTGGCAAGATAAAGATAACTAGATCTTTATCTTGAAATATGGGAAAACGTAAAGAAAAACCATGATTTGATTGGTCAAACGGTCTTGGGAGTTATGGGAAGTTCTGTGACGGGCCACATGTTTTCTCAAGGTCATTCGCTAATGGCGGTCATAGTGTCGAGTTGATTGGATGTTTACGTCAATCCAATAGTGCTAAGATAGCTCAAAACAGGCCATCAGGACAAAACACAATCATAGAGGATGTTAATGACAATATATAACAAGTTTCATAATTCATAATCATAATTCATAATTCAAGTTCCACTGTATAACACTTGCAGCCTTTTTTTTTTTTTTTTTTTACAAATTTGAGCCTCAATTATAGTGCCCTCTTCAGGCTAACTGTGGTAAGGTCATTAGAAATTAGACTTGTTGATTATTGCTAAACAAAACCTGTTTTCTCCTTCTGGCATCATCTTACAGTTGCTCTAAAGCCGCCAAATCCATAATCACAATTCCGCTCTTGTAAAGACCAGAACTTGTGGATTCACACGTTTGTTTCCCCCTTACAGAAAGCAAAACTGCTGTTTTAAACAATCCAGATGAACACACATGGAAACGGGTTTATCTTCAGCACCGCTCAAGTAATAGGTCTGGGTTAGTTTCCCTGCTTTTTGGAGGGGGGGGGGACTGCTCACCCAGCTAAGCACCACTCAGCTACCTGTTTTGACACAGCAGCACAAATGGGCCTTTAACATCTAGTCATTCAGAGATTAAAGACAGAGAAATGAATCACACCAAAACATCCTCAACCCTCCTTGTATTATAAGTGGCTACATAAATAAGATTATCCTTGGTTAAGTCGTCACATCAGGTTCACATGAAATAAAAATGGTGAATCCCACATTGTTTTAGTACAGCTCAAGCATTTCTCCCTCCTTTTTTCTTCATACATGGTATTACTATCATTTAGCTTAATCCAAACAATAACTGACGGCAAGCGGTGCTCCAAGAAAAGCGCTCGGTGCCAAATCATGCCATGTATCATTCCTAGGTAAACACGTCTCTGCGTTACATGCATTTTTTTTACCAGACACCCCTTATTTTCTGGATGCTTTTCACATTCTGCCACTTATCCGTGCATCGGCACACGCTCCCCGGCTTAATGTGCTGCGGTCGAGAAAATCATCTCTTCTTCTGCTGGAGGGGTAATGACATAATATGAGCTACGGGGATCCCAGGGGAGTTTCATCTGATGGAATTTATGGAGAGAGTGATAAATCAGCACAGCGCCCAATCAGTCATCACACTGCATACTTTGCAGCCAGACATTTACCAACAGGTTTGTGTAGGTTGCATATTTAAAGAGGATCGTGGAGAAAATGAAACTGACTGCTCAGTTCCTATCCAGAGGAGAGAATGCATGTCCCCTTTTGGCTCATTTGGAAGAGAAGAAGAAGAAGAACTGTCCTCCCGTGATAGACCCGGGAGAGAAAACACAGATTCTGCTACTCAATATCCAAAAACTGCAATGCTTCGCCTACTTTACGTTCAGCCGTTCATGCTGCTTTGTTTCAAGCTGCTTTGGCTGACTGCAGGTCTGGCCTGCTGATTACAGTGATAGACATGGAGGAATCCGGCGCTGGCTGCCAGAAACCACAGAGGGAAAGGAGAGGACCCTGAGTCTGCCGTCGGTCTGCGCCGGTAAGGAGAGGTAAACAGAAGTAGTCCCTCCTTGGTATGCAGGGCTTATGTTGGCCCGGAGAGGAGCTGGGATACAGAGGAGGTGCCAGTCTGTGGGCTGCTCGGCAGAAAACACAATTATTTTTAATGAATGCAAAGAAACACCAAGGAAAACAAATACCTGGCATTAAGCTAGCGCCAAAGCCCTACAGTCTGTGTAATGCAGCCTACGAGCACTACTTTTATGCAATCAAATCCATACTAGCACAGACAAGCAGCAGAGCTTGGCCTTTTAAATTTAGAAATGCGTTCATTGCAGCCATACTGAAAAAGTGGAGGTCTTAATTGCAGCGTATTTCTCTTTTTTTTTGGCAGCAACTAGCAGTCCCACAGTGGTTGTTGTACTGCCCCAATGCCCCCAACCCCACTTTCTTCTCAAGATAACATAAAAGTTCAAGAGCTTTATATATGTAACTACTGTATATAAGGTCCAAATCTTTCAGAGAGTACAGACTTGTAGGTATAATGTCAAAATAAAGATCATATCCTTCTTGCCCTGACCCTGTTCTTAAAAAAAATAATCACAAAATACCTTTTATTTTGAAACAAGTCTGCAAATATATGCTCAAGTAAGGTAAACACTTCTTCTTTTTTGTTTTACTTTGTTAAAAAAAAAAGAGCCACTGATATCCACACGAGTATTTTCCCCCTGGCGCTTGTCCAACGAGGAGCTGTTTGCAGAAAGGATTGATGGATGAAAATCAAACATTATCTCAAACAGCCTCCCTGATCCAAGATGCAGAAATAGCCCAAGCCAGGCCGTCCGGGCGACTTCCCAGCTCTGTAGCAGCAGACAATACGCTGTCGCCCCTGTGTTTGTCAGGAGGCCATTCATTACCAGGCACAAAATACTGGCGCTGTGAAACAGACTGGACTCACCAGGAACCCGAATGTGAAGGAGTTATCATACAGAAAGCTGTTTGCCGTTGCCAGACAAGCATGTTTTTAAAGAAAGAAAGAAAGAAAGAAAGAAAGAAAGAAAGAAAAAAGGCAAATATCAAATGTTTGGAGTTTAAGTTCAAGTAAGTAAAATGTTCATTGGGGATTTAGAGCATTACGATCGGCATCATAAAAAGTTGTAAAGCACAGTTGGATTCCTGGGGTGATATACTCTATCGTTCAATGTTTCTAAAAAAAAAAAGCATTGCAAAATGAGTGAACACAGCAAGACGCCTGCAAGTGGAAACCCATAACTGCATATAAGTGCCAACGGTTTTAAAAAATCACTCTAAAACCACAAAATGACCCTCCTGTATTTTCATAAATGGACTCATAGATCATCTCCAAGTTACACCGCCTTAAGACAACTTTCTCTTACATAGGAAACCAGATTGATTTGAGCAACTACTGAAGCATAGAACGGTTGTTTTGATGAATTATCATTCATTAAGATCTGATTGCCTCAAAATGCTTAGGATTTGGAGGCTTTGCTAGACTAAACTCAACACTGGCAAGGGAAACCCAGCTGCACTAATATTGCTGATGTTGACATCAACCAGTACAACACTGGCTGACTGCAATGAAAACAACTACACCTTGTTTAATATGATATCACTTTAAAAGCCTTTGCAGGTGGAGGTGTAGCCGAGGCTAGACGGATATCAGATAAATAGACTGTTTATCATCTCATATCTATACTTGCATAGTATGATAAAACCATTACAAAGCCTATTAATTGTGATGTTAACTGATGTAGAAACCATGAAGCGTGTTCAAATGTTCATTTTTGTGTGTGTATCCAACAGGAAGAGAGGTATCTAGCCCCGGGTTGAGCCCACATGTGAGTCTGCATGCATAATAGAGTGGAACTCCGATTTGCAAAGCAGAGTGTATAAAAAAAAAAAATCCAAAAAAGAAAAACATAAAAAGCCTATTCAGAATCAAGGATTCCCTTGAGCGCACCGATATCTATAATTGTAATCTATTAAAAATCACTAAAAAAACGACGTTGAAAAATAGGCTTCCAAGCAGAGCCATTATTTTGTTACCTCTGGCAGACAGCGAGGCACCTGGGAAATCTGAGCTGACGTTTAAGGGGAGCGGGAGTCCAGCAGAAAAACTATATCACTTTCTTAAGCTAATTAGCCCTGTATATTACCAATCAAAAGAACCCCACTCTAAAATACAATGGCCAGCCAAGAAATATATTTGTCTTCCATTTGTGAAAGACTGGCAGTGGAAAGACTCCAGCACTGAATATTATTCACCCAAGACATTCCAGGGGATAAAATGGTGCATTAAAATAGGATCTGAGCATCTGACTTTTGTCATTACTACCACTACTATTCCCAAACAAAGTGGACGAGGCCTTTTTTGAAGACTTTCAAATGAAGTTAGTTCATTAATTAAGTTAGTTATTAAGTTCCAATACTGTTATTTCAGCAACTCTTTGACTTTTTCTATGCTTTAAATAATAACTTAGTGTGTTGTGTGAATACGATCCGCAACTGACTGCCTTTTCGGACAAAGGTTTGATTTGGGACACACTTACAATAGGAATGACTGAAACCTGTCAACAGATTCATACAGGGTTCATGAACATTTTCTATTTGGAAATTCCAAATTTTTCTCAGGGTTCCATATGACACAGTAAGATATTTCACTCTATAGCTGAAGATTATTCTTCAACACCAAATATCACAATATATGAAATGACGATACGTCTACAGCTACATAAAATATGTCCCCATCTGTGTATTAAAACGTAATAATGATGTCTTTGCATACTTTTCCAGACTTTTTTGTGCAATTCCCAAACTTTTAATCTCAAATTCGTTTCCCTTGTGTTTCCGGACATTCCAGATCTGCGTAGGAACCTGGTGCATAGCGGACCAAGAAAAGTGGATCCTGTTACTCACACTCACATCCTGATATTCACAACTTTGCTTTGGAGTGTTTGAGTTTGGTGGAGTCAAATATAGAGCCTACTGCACGTACTAATCCATAGCATAGACTTTATATAGTCAATGTACAGGCTACACCACCAGAGGGGGGAAAAGGATCAGGTAAAGGATCCGTCTTGATTGTCTGACAGTGATGGGTTGGTGAAACTCCATCCTCGTAATACAGCAGCTAGGAATTCAAGGCTGTGATGTACAGAAAGATCAGGTGGAAAACCTTCACCTGGAAAACAAATCAAAAACACAAGGTAGTTGCTCATATGTGTGATGCAGCCTGGGAAAAAACAAGTACAGTCTCTGACTTCACAGGCTTCTTTTTAGGCAAGCTTGAAAAGATTATGCTTCTCTTATCAGGTAGGATGAATCCGAATGTTACCTGTCAGCACAGATAATCTACACGATCCCAGAAAATTCAGAAAATGCAGTTTAAAAAAAGTTATCTGCTAAATGTGTGTTCAAAGACTGGACTGCTGTACAGAATGGGATAGAAATGTTGAATCGCTTTAATGAATACTTTGTATCCTCTCTCTATTTACTTGGTTGTGTAACCCAATACTAGTGCGTGTGGTTCCCAAGGCCTTTGCAGCGCTGGACCTCACAAAGCCTAGTCAGCAGCTCAAGGAATTCCTGCACTCAAACGCTCTTCTATCCCCTTACCAATGAGGCTTCAGGAAGCAACAACGGCAACAATGAGCGTCATAAATGATATTACTGCTGCCGCAGACATTGAGCCATTGTGTCTCTCTACTTCTTGACCTTTCCAAGCCTTTTGATTCTGCTGATCTCGGCGTTCTTTACAAATAAGTCTTAATATAGCACTGTCAATGCGGTGGATTGTAAACTATCTCTCTGACAGAGTACAGTGCCCTGTCTTATTTACCTTTCATGCTAATATTCTAGGCTAAAATGTGCCAAATGCTAAAACACTAGTTCAATGTTCTTTTACAGTGAGTTACCGTATGATTAGAGGTGCGCTAGCCCCATCACTTGTGTGACAGATAGACAGGCTGACTGACTGACCAACTGTTGCCTCATTGGACAGGGGATGGAGTCAGGGCAAAGATCCAGTCGCTGCCTTAGAGGCGTGCAGCGGCGTGACGGCGGATAGACGGTGGCGGAGGGGGATTAGAAAGAAGCCAGCCCACCAAATGATCGCTACACCACCACCCAGGTGACCTCATAGGAAAGCCACCACCATCTTCTTCTCCCCTCAGGAAACATCTGGGCCCACGCTCCAGAGTTGTCAGCAGAGAGACAGGGGGAGGGAGGGGGGCATTGGTCTGGTCTGACTCTACATGTGGCCGAGTGGCAATAGAGAGGAGTATGGGGGCAGCAAGGAAATGACCCCGCAATTCATTGTTTCCACTGAGAGCTCCTCCGAGGACAGTGAGAAGCGGGACTGATATATCAGGCTGATATTGACCTTTCGTTAACAATCAGATATCGGCCAGGCAGTGTCATCCACCTCTGATATATGGCTGACTGGTTGTCTATCTATCAGCAGCTTCAATCCCAAAAATTCTGATATCGGTGTTGGCTTTCAAAAAACAATATCAGTCGAAGCCTAGAGTGAGAAGGCTCAATTCCTGGCAGCAGCTATACAGACAGGAGTGACCTGCATTATCATACTATGGTTGCACTATAGCACCGTAGGAACCAAGCTTCTCCTCTCTAACACGGCAAAAACACATCAATGGTCCCTCTAAGTCGATGGTTTGGTGGTCATGTCAGTCATCAGTCAATGCTCCATTTGTCCCTAGAAATTCAGCGGACATAACCAGCTTTGGGAGTTTTGGTGTCAGAGACGATATGAGACTCACAGGCTTTGCTAGCTTGTGCAGCTAGTGTATGGTTCAGTTTAGGGCTCCTTACTCACCTCGTCTCAGTGTTTGGCCATTCAATTTCTCCAAGCAAATCTCCTCCATTTAGCTCAGTTGCTGTCTGCTGACTTTATATTTTATAAAAAACGATGTTTGTGTAAGCGGCCATAACGCCATTAATTAGTTTCACGTCAATTACCTCAAGGGTGCCTTAATTGGCTCGAGGGCTATTTGAGCCCTCGGCGTTGTCTTACAGACGAACTTGCCTCCTCCCCCGAAACACGTGAGAGTCCCAAAATGTCCGTACCTAATGGTGCATTCCATTCAGTGGTGTAGTCTATTTTTTTGTAGTGGGTATACTGGTCTATACTCATACTCACCCGTCCCAGAGCAACGCGTCTCAGAACAACAGCCATCTTGGAGCAACACCTCATAAGCACCATCACCACCTTGTGTCTGATGCTGCCTCCTAACATGTTGATAACATAACCAATCTTTAAGAATGCTCTCAAGATGTATACTGTAGGCTGGGCATAGATGTATACTGTAGGTTTTTTATTCATGTACTGAGAAAACCTCTGAATCTGTTATTTAAAAGATAAAAGAAAGTTTTAAAAGATAATTTTGTGACAGCTTTCACACGTTGGTTAATTCATTAAATTAACCCAGTCTGTGTTCACATGACTTTTGGACCTCTGAGGCTTCCGTCGCCTGTGACGAACAACAACAGATTTCTTCCGCGGTAATTCTCGGCACAAAGGTAAAAATCAGAAAGTTAATTACAAAGAGATGAAGCGAAAACAACGCCAGACAACACTTTTTCAGTGTTTTCCGAAGCGTGCCACTGCACCCACAGCCGCTTCGGGTGACGCTGCTTACGAGAATAAAACTGTGTAACGTATCCTCGCGCATCAAGTGGGTATATGGAAATCATAAACATTTTCTAGTGAGTATAGGGCGTATACCTGCGTATCACGTTGACTACACCACTGGGTATACGCAAATCATTGACCTTTTCTAGTGGGTATACGGCGTATACCTGCGTATCACGTAGACTACACCACTGATTCCATTGTACTCGGAACTCCATAGTTCCGAGTCGGTATTCCCGACTTCCAATCAAATGCGTGCCAGTGCATCTGCTCGGGAAAACACAAACTCATGTTTGTATGGCAAGTCTCAGAATTTCACATGTATCTATTAACTACTACAACGCCATTAGTGAAGAGAGACGGCGCATATCAGTCAACGTTAGTAGGCTTGTACCGCACGCTAGAAAAGACTTCTATCATATCAGTGAACTAGTAACGTTAACGTTAGTAGGCTAGTACCACACACTAGTAAAGACTTCTATCTCGTAAGGTTGAGCACAAATCAACCGAACTACGTTACAAATGTAAACTACAAAGTTGTTACAACATGTTTTCATAACAAAAACAACATATGAAGTAAAAATTGACTGTTTACGGTGTGCGCCACTGTATTGCTAACGTCAGGTGTGTTTATCGTTAACTCGGGCCAGTTGGATCTTGCCCGAGTTTCCGACTGACTTCTGAATGACTGTTCTATTTGTTGTAATACTGATAGACTGATATAGACATGACATAGTAGCAACAATTCATAAACGTACCGTTATCTTACCTGCCTGAAAATCAGGAACAACTTTTTCTCTTGAAGATGAAGCTTTGGCATAGTTCACCCACCCTGAAGTTAAATACCAAAATGCATCTCTACTTTTGTACGCCTTAAGGGTGTCACCAGAATACGGAGATGGGTTGTAAATAAGATGTAGCGGGTCACTTCCTCTGAGGACCTTTTCTTCTGAGGTCAGGTGAGACGTTTGCTTGTTCATGGTTGCTTGTTGTATAGGCTTTGGTTATAATGGAACATTGTTTGGGAGTCAATACAGCGGTGTCAACAAAACTGATGTCACAGCATGTCATGGACATCATGACACACACCTGAGTGTCCTCCAGATAGCCCCTCCCAGTTAGCTCTATTGATCACAGAAAGGTAGCTGGCTATTTCCTGACTATTAGCCTATCAACCAGAACAGGTTACTCTAGCTGTTTCCAGATATAGTTTCACATCTTCTGGGTGAGTACCTAATATATCCCCTAACATTATCCTTGTCTTCCAGACAGGCTGCTAATGATGTCAGCCTAGCAAATACAAATAATGAATCTCATAACATGTCAGGTTAATCAAGAGCTACCCCATAAAATAAGAAACAACTCCTGCCAGACAACCTCATAGCTTGTAGCCAAGCAAAAACAAGTAATACACCTCATATGTTGGTCTCAAGCTGTCTCACCACACGTTTGGATCTAGAGGAGTTTCTTAGAGACAGCTTCAGCTGTGTCCAAGCATGCTGTCAGACGTTGAGTTATAGAAATATAGTGCATGTGGTATTAATATAATGCATTTACTTCATTCACAGGCAATATCAAAGACGGTGCATTTCTTCAGCAGCCAAGTTAAGGACATTAAAGGCGCACCTACCTTTCTCATGTTATCAACCGTGCTGCCCTTCGTCTGTCAGACAACGCTGAGGGGTTACACACCGGTTGAGCCTGAGATAAAATGTCATTCACAAATGCCAGAAAGTTGTGACTTTGAGAATAATTTTTATTTGTTTTTTGTTGTACAACTCGTGAAATAGTACATTATTGCTTAATTAACCAGCTTGAATCGCACATTACTAAACATAAAACGACATTCATGAGAATGCAAAAGATGGATCCTTTTTCTCATAGAAAACACAGAGACCAGAGCTGAATCTCAGATTACATTTTATTCAACTCTATTACACAGTAATAAAGGCTATCCATAATATGACCATATCCATATTGACCTGTAGCGAGAAGAGCAACAACGGACTGAAGTCGGTTGTCAGAAATTACAACCTAAAGCTTATTCTCTCTCTCTCAAATTAATTTGATCATATATGCATAATGTTGCATCAATACTGAAACACGATGTTGTATCGTGACAGGACCCTTGCATAAGTCATTGACTTTCTAAATGAGTCTAAAGGAGGCTATAAACTTAGATTTTTAATAGTTTGTTTCTTCCATCCAGCTTTACCTACTCATTCCTAGTTAACAACACAGAGTGTGCCAAGGATCCCCCACTCGATTATGACAAATAGTGTGTGAATTGCAATGGATAGTGTATTTATTACAGTGTAAGACAATGCATCAATACAATTTTTATTCATTACATATTTAAAACATAAGGAAAAGTGCTTAAAAACCCAACTAAAATGTAAGGCCCAGTCCCTCCAGGAATTTGCAAATTAGTATTCCTCAGAATAATAATAAAAAGACCATCAACCAAACATTTTTACCAAAAATGATCCAAGAAAAAAACTCCTAAAGGAACTGCAAGTTGATTGCACGCAAAAGACAATAAAGTATTGATTGATACAGCAAACTTGGAGCAATCGAACAACAGATGGAACAATATTGATTTCAGATCAGCCGTGTCATGCACATGTCCCAGTCACCAGCATGCTACAATAACAAGTAGCAACCCACACCATGCCACCTTCACTGGCTAGCGTAGAAAGCAGTCAAAATCAGTCATACAAACATTCCAATGCCTATAAAAAAAACTTCATTGACAGAAGGATTAATAGTAGCATATCAGTGGCCTTCATTTCTTCTGGCAGTAGTTCTGGTAATTGTTGCACGCCTTCTGCATGTCCGTTAAGAAACCTGGAACTCCACTCTGTTGAAAACACAAGGAACGTCTACATCAATGAGCGTCATAGGCAGATATGCTGAGCAGACACACCCAGGAGGGGCAACAAAGAGAGGAACTATTGACATCACCATGAAACACATCTGCTAGTAATAATCGTAGAAAGCCATAAAAAAGGCAGTGGATGGAGCGCCGTGTCTAGTGAGTGAACCCATTTAACACCCTGTTTTAAAGCCTTCAACTAGGCTGTTTTTGAGCAGGTCAACTTTAAACATATTTGACATTTTCGGAGATTATGATTTGCTGGTGGGAAACAGTTTCTTCACTACTTCCACGTGCCTCTGCAACTCAAAATATCCAACTGGCTCCGATGTTTACACTGAATGTAAACCATTTACAGCTTCATAAGGCCCATGGTTAGCTCTCACTGTCAGCCCTTGTGAACTTTAAAAGTAATATGTGTTGTAATCATAACATCACTGCATCGTTAACATGTTACGGTGTGGAAATGACAGAGTAATTACCGTAAACAAATGAGAAGACTGGCCAGCCTCTACATTTATGCACAAAATCTGCTGGATTGCTTTACAAGACAAAGGGGAGATCGCTTTCTGGCACAACACAGGAACAGGGCCCAAACGGAGGTAAAGCTTTCTCGCAAGAGTTTCACCAGGGAGTGGGAGAACTAGCAACATCCTCTTTGTGACAGGAAGCAATGGGGTTTAGAGGAAAAGTAGTCTTCATTTTGACTACACTAGAACACACACACATGATAGATCATCTCGATCGTGATCTCATTTGTTTACGGTAATTATACCAAGGTATGACAATTCATTTGACAATGATATATTGATGTTTTAAAAGCTACATGTAGCACCTTTAGACGCATTTTATTTTGTAAATTATTTATGCTTGCAGTGTTCAAGTTGCAGTTACAGATAAGAATATGACAACACACCTTAGCTGCCCAGTTCACCAGCCAGGTCGGAATCATGCCACCGGGGTTGTCAAAGTAATTCATGAAAACTGAAAGAAAGCGCAGGTTTATTCTCGTTAGGAATTCATTCGCAAGCGTCGTTTGAACCATTTAACGTCCGAATCTGAAGGAGCTCAAACACGTTACTTTTAGTGCCACAGGCGCCGTCGCTCTCCATGGCCACACTCTGCTTGTAGTTCTTCACCCTCAGCACCCCGCTCTTTTCTGCACACGGGGTCTCCGGAGCGTTCTTGGCCAGCACCACCCGGATCTTCCTGCCCTCCACGCTGAGGTCTCGCCGCTCCCTCACGTACACATACTGAGGTTTGGACCGTTAGGGAGCAAAAGTGTAAAATAATGGGATGGCGTCCACGGGTGCATGCGCCATCTTTCTATGTACCTGGTATCAGTAGTGAATAGTTCAGATCAGAAGGATACGTCTCTGTTCGATAGAGGAAATGGGTATTTCACTTCCCAGTAGATTGCTGTATGTCCGTCGAAGTCCTTCTCATAGAGCTCTGCACACAAAAAAGCAGACAAATCTGAACAAAAAAAAGCAACTGAACATCAACTATATAGTACTAATGTATGTAAGATGTTGTTTCTGCTCCTTCTGATTGGAGGTAAAACACTGAGAGTCCATATTTTTCTGATAAAAGCCATGGCATAAACATACACTGCCTGTAACTAATCGATTTAAGCAAGAACAATACAATTAGTAATAATAACATGACATCTGGGGTCAATGGTTTGACTGGCGGCAAAGTAAAGGAAACCCCAAGGCGCCCTTTGACGTCAAAATAAAGTATGACGCAGCGAGGAGGAGGGCGAGGTCGACTCACAGTCCCGGTGGTCGCCTCTGGGCTACAAAACACACTGTGGCCCCCCAGGAGGCCCCCCGTGCAACGCTTTTAACAAGTTTCGAACGATTCCCTGTCAAATGAATGTGATGGACTGCACACAAGTGGACCCTTCAAATGATCTCAGTCATCGTGAGCTGGAGCCAAGGATGTGCTTCTAATAAAAAATAAAAAATAAATCCTCCCCTCTACTGACACACACACACACACAAGTCAAAGAGATTCAGATGTGCGGGGGTTGGGTTTCATTTTCTGTATGCCAGTCATCTCCATGCTGCACCGCTTACTGATATTTTTTTTGCGGGGGGAAGAAGGATAAACTGTCCCCTTCTTTTATTTCTGCCTCAAACGCACAGACTTGCATTGTTGCTTGCGCTGCACTTTTAGAAGCACGGTTGAGTTTTACAGTGTTTCATAAACACCCCTTCCCCTCTAAAAGAAGTTTGAGCCCTTCCCTTAGTTGTTTGAAACAGATCAGGGGCTCAGTTTAACAATGTTTTATTATTATTATTATTATTATTATTATTATTATTATTATTATTACATTTAATTTAAGAGCACCTTTCAAAGTGTCTAAGGCACTTAACAACAAGGAGAGAAAGAAAGAGAAAAACTAGGCTAAATGAGAAAAAGGACAACTAGGCTAAAAGGGTAGACAAACAATAAGACAGGTAAAAATAAATAAATGCATAAATAAACAAATACATTTGTAGCTTTTTTTTCAATTGTGCTGACAAAGTGAAGGAAAACAGGGGCATTAGTAAAAACGTACACGACTACAGGAAAAATCAGTGTGGAGCTTTGTTTTAACTAATCAGGCATCTACGTGACTACAGACTACGGCCAACTAGTCAAACGTGTTACCTGTCGGTGACTGTGGAGATGCATAAAGACATGGATTTTAAAAAAATGAGAAAAGTTATTCCAAACTATGAAACGGGTTGTGCTTTTCATTACATTTCTGCAAGAAGTGCATTATTTCAAGAAGAGAAGAAGAACGTCCACTGACAGTGGGCTACAGCCTGCAGTATACAAATCATCATTGGTACATGTAAGTACTACACAAATCACCATACTACTGACACTGGTGTGAATATGATGAGTAATTCTTAGGAGCAGAGAGATGATCATTCAATGAGGGAAAGTTGATCTGGTTGACAAGGCCAATGAGAGTGTGACCCTTGCCTTTTTTAAATTTTTTTTACCTTTGACATATCCATCCCATTGTTTCCGAAACGCCAAGTCCATGTAGACATCTGCACACAGCTCTGCGGTGCAGGTGGCGAGCACACCAAAGACTTTGTACTCATAAAGTCCAGTTTCCTGCAAACAGCAGATGAAAGTTCTCTCTTCCAAATGCAGGCTGTGCCACACCCACAGTATGTAACTAATCCCAAACCACAGAACTCAAATCACAGCCAGTTTGCGTTCCACCCTTTCTCGCTCGAAGCTAGGAAGTGCGTTGGGCTCTGATTCAAAACTCTGGCTACAGGTCTAACAAAATGAGTGAGGATGCTTTTCACACTCAATGAAGTCATGCAATAGGCCTTAAAAACAGGCCTGCACGATGAAGTTCTTATTCAGTGTATCAGTGACAATAGGCAGATCAAATCAATCATTTAAAATGTATTACATTTTATACATTTTAAATGGTGGGCCCCCAGGGGGCCTTCTGATCAAAATCAGGAATAGTTTAATTGCACTAAAATGTATGGATTGTAATCACAGATTTCACTCTTTCACCTGGTTCATTACATCCCCACAGAACAGTGGGTATGTTTAACAAGAAAAAGTTTGAGAACACATATGTAAGGTCAGACACCATCCGGAAATGTAGCAGTTTAATAGTACACCCCTTACTGGCAAATGTACAAAGCTGATTGAAGTTAAAACTTACATGTCAAGAATCGCTAGGACACACTGGAAAATTCGGCGTTGAAATGCAATAAATTATTTCAAGAAAATCTGAGTTTTTTTATTTGTTTATACTGCTCGCTTCCGCCCTCCACTGTGTCTTTTGGTGGCAGAACGCTGTGGGAATAACACGCAAACCAAGTGTAAATCTTGAAACTTTATTGAACTAAGTGCTGCTTTGTGTATGGGATGAATGCCGAATTGAAGAGTGGTTCCTAATAATTCGACGATGACCTTGAATCGTCATCTATAAGGAGTGTGCATTTGCCAGCGAGCAAGGAAACATTAAACTATCACATTTTTGACTCGAGTTTGGCATCTCCTTTCTCGCCGTACTAGCGCTATAGCCAATTCTGAGGCATGAAGCAGGAGCGCTTGCACAACTTCCGCATATTTCACATGCTGGCCACTAGGCTGTCAGAATGTTTAGCGAGGAATGCTGCAAATCAATGAATTGTATTGTAAATGGCATTATCACAGCGATTGGGGACAGGAGGTGGAAGTGATTGCGATGTAACTGCCACTGGCTCTGCGGGACAAAATAACAATGATCAAAACTCATTCATTCATTCAATCGTTCCCAATCGTCTTCGCCTTCCGCACAGGTCTGGACACAGCAGCTTCTGTTTACCTTGTCGTAGAGACGGTAGATTTTAACTCCCATGGTCTCAGTAAACAACTCCCACCCTCCCTCCAGCTGAGGCTCATCCAGCTCCTTCCACGCAGCCTGGAAGTCCTCATCTGTAAAGTGCAGCGACATGTCTGTAATTACACCAGTGTCACACCGGTGTCACGCCAGCGAGAGTTAAAAAAACAAAAACCAAACATCTTCCGGTCAAAACTTTCAAAGTAAAACCCTTAATGAGTCAACATAATAGTAATAGTATTAATGTTAATACTGTTACTACTACTACTACTGCTTATAATATTAGTAACAACAATAATAATACAAAATCTGGAACAATCAACTAGTAGTCAATAGGGATACAAATAAAGAAGAACAACATTTAATTCAATTTAATTTAATTTATAAAAGAAAATGTAAGGGGGAAAAAATCAGTCATTACAGTAACATCCACAGTCAGTTAAGTTAAAGCCCTTCGACATTATTACAGTATCCCCAAGGTCCAAACTTATGTGCACATTGTTTTTCTCTCAGGGTAGTTCAGATACGTCATAGCATTTAGTATATTTCTCCAATTGGACAGCTGATGCTGATTTTGCACTGAAACATGTCTCACTGTTTCTCAGTGTCTCCCAGTCCACATGTGTATTATCAGTACAAGTATTATGCAATAGAGAGAACATCTCTCAGCAAAAGGGAGTGAAATAATACAACATGCTCATGTTGCACTCAGGCATATTGGTAGCTGTTGCGGGACTTTAAGGAAGCATGTCAACAACAGGGATCCTGGGGAGAGCCTGGTCTACAGGCCTCACATACTGTGAATGTTGCCAGTGTGAGGTCAACATGTATATCCAGACACAAGCCAATATGAATCATGCACCGCGCTTGACAGCAAGTATGACACTCATTCTGGTCCGTTGTTCTAGGTAAAAATAACCATACATGACCAAGCATTACTGTGCATATTTGTGAGTGAATGTGTGTGTGTGTGTGTGTGTGTGTGTGTGTGTGTGTGTGTGTGTGTGTGTGTGTGTGTGTGTGTGTGTGTGTGTGTGTGTGTGTGTGTGTGTGTGTGTGTGTGAGAGAGAGAGAGGGAGGAGAAGGTAACAAGGTTGCATTTTAAAGAGCATGCATAGAAAAGCAGATGTCTTGGCCAGTGATATTTTAATAAGACTGTATGGGTCCCAGAGAGACAGTCTTTCAATATTCTTATTATGACAGGGCCTGAAAAAAATCTCCCCAGTTAACAATGTTTCGTAGCATGACATCAGCTCACATGATTAAATTGTATTCGCTTCCAAAGTGCTGCATTAAAAACACTGTGAATATTAACTCAAAGATTTATTTCAGCATCATGGCCAAGCCTTTCTACACACACCGCCTATTCAGATATTGAATGGTAACAACTATATCATGGTGGGAAATTAATCTATGTGTTGATTTGCCAGTTTTTAAAGTGATAAAAATAAAGTCAGCAATTTATTTTCTTTCCATTTTGTGGGGAAATACAAAAAAAACCATGTTTTTTCGGATTACGTTATCCCATACTTGAATTATTAAAACATAATGATATATATTGTTTACGATATATATTGTGAACATAATAAATCAATATATATCAATATTTACCTGGATAGAAGGTCACTTCTAGTTAGAGCTGGTGCATCTGTTGGATTCTGACATCAACACTATCAATATTATTAGAGTCTCCCAGGGCTGTGGTTCCCAAAGTGGTGTCCTGGAGTCGTTCCAGGGGTCCTTCCAGAGGTCCTTCCAGGGGGTCTCTGGCAAAAAGAGGATTAGTTTGATTTAATTGTTTTTTCATTCTCTAGAAGTTATCCCAGCGAGAGATTGTATATGAAGAGATCTCTCTCCACTCTCAGATGGGGGTCCCTGTGACAAAACCTTTCTCAAATGGAGAGGGGATGGGGGTGGTCTGTGGTGGTCTAATGCATATCTGTCCAGGGGTATTTGACATTTAACATTTATATTTAGCCGATGCTCTTATCCAGGACGACTTACAATAAGTGAACAGGGTAGGGGTTCACTGTTTTGTCCAGGGAAACAGTGAACCCCTACACTGGGTGATGCAGGGGTTGAACCTGTAACCCTTCAGTTACGTGATTGGTCTCTTTAACCCAATGCAAAAGCTTGGGACTGCCTGTCCTGGGACGGCACCTGGAGAGATCAACTGGGTATGACAATGTGTGTCATATTTACCATACGATAGTCTAAATTAGAGAGTCTAAATTTGTTCTTGTAATTTTTATCATTGTAATGGTGAGTAAAGATCCAGCAAAAAATCACCAGAAATAGTTTGGTGTCACTGTGTCAATCTAAATGTAGTCGATATAAGCATAAAAACTGAATGAAAATGTAAAAGTACAGCCAAATAAATTGCGAAATGATGTCCATTGTACATAGACGTGTTTATGTTGGCAACAAGGGGTTAAACAAACTTCCCATCTTCCTTTAAAATTAAAATGGACACTAAACGTTTGGACACCGGGTGCTCAGTCAAGCCAGCCACAGTGAGATCTGAAGTAAACGGATGTTACCTTCAAAATAAACGCGTCACCGTGATTCATAGAACCGCTGCAATTCACGTTCGCCGATAAGAGTTTTATTTTGACAGTACAAACCAGAAGCGGTATTATTCTTATTGTGGCTGATTTGACGCTGGTCTCCAGTCATCGATACTTGAACGTACTTGTTCTCAATGGGGATGGCGGTCCCAACAGCCCCAATCTGAGGACCTACGGGGGGACATACATATCCGATGAATGGGAGTCAAATTCCAACACGGGGAGAAGCTGCAGTCGGGCTCAGTCGCGAGGAAAGCAACATTCACTTCAAATTAGACCAGTTTGACTTCAGATTTTTATCCCAACAAGGAACTCTACACTACTTTGAGAAACCGGTGCGGCATGGAAAACTGTGAGGTAGCTAACCTTTCTTCTTTCTTCAGAACATTGTCGAGCATGTCAAGTACATTTACCTTGCTACAGATATCAAACAAAAGGCTCGAGCTTGCCCTTTATTACTATTAACCTAATACAAACTGAATACCCCATATGGCAATGCTGCAAAGTAATTAGCTTGAAAACTTGACTCAAAAATGTAAACAGCAGTCTAGTCACTAATAATACAGTCAACAACAACTTTTAACTAACCGAAATGAGTTAAAAGCCCATAATTCGTTGCGCTGGAGACCATTAACGCCAAAGGAACAATTTAATACAATACATCATTTTTTTCTGATAGATATTTTCTAGCAGTTTCATCGAAATACTGAAATATATTTCCTATCATGCTAATGTCTTCAAAGGTGCCTGGGCATACATTATATTTCTTCTTAGTCATGTAATTATTGAATTGGCACACCAAAATAACATAAATTACTGGTATAAGGGGAGTTTGTATTGAAGGGCTTGTTGGGTACTAAGGCAGTGGTTTCCAAACCTGGATACCCAGCAAAATAATTTCATTTTCACTGTGAGAACAGCAGAGACAGGCAACTTAAATCTAGACAGACAACACAAATCTTCCCAGATGGGGTCACTGGGATAATACTTTTATTAAATGGGAGTCTGAAGCAAGTCAGTCTGGGGGTCCTTGCCATTAAAAGGTTTGGGAAATCCTGTGTTAAGGTACAGGACATCTCAATGTGAACTCAGCTATATAACAATTTTGTTACTAAGGTTCTACTAACAAGAAACCTGGTAAAACAAATTGTTTTTTATGCCTAAACTACCATTTTAAACAACTGACAAAGATATGAAGGCATAATTAACATTGTACTGTCCATTTATTGCCACTTGGCAGGGCGTCTGAATCACTGCTCAACAGTTACCAGACTTAAGGGGAAGAATGAGTGCTTGTGAAATTACTGGTGATTTTGTAAGAGCCTCGCATTTCACGGAGCAGATTGTAATGTCATATCCCACACTCTCCAGGGAATGTCTCAGCTCGTGCTGGGTTGAGTGGTCCTGCGTCATTCAGCCAACTTTCTGACTGGGTCAGGAGGCTTGAATTGTGCAAAGAGGTTACATGGTTTCAGAGCACTGCGCCGCGGTCAAAAGCCTGTGTCGAGTTGTGAAATGCAGTGTTTTAATTCTAACAGAAAGCATCTGCAGTCTCATAGCGTCCACCGATCTCTGTCATTCTTGAGCAACAAGTTTGGTTCTATGCATTTCACTGCCCTCTTGAGTATTACCTAACCAATGGCTTCTTTGTCTGCATAGATTGGGACACCCTGACAGGGGGAAATTACAGGAAAAATTAAAAAAAAAAGGTAAGAAGGCAACACCCCGGAGCCATCTGTGGTTCGTTAAAAGAAACCGTTTGATGCTGGATCTTGCAATGCCAGAAGAAGTTAATAAGGACGCCATGAGAGTGCCGGCCGCCCCAGAAAGAGTCTTATCGGAGAAGGCCAATAACAATGACCGGCCCGCTGCCGCCACGACGTCCGTGAGCATCCCCCTGGTGAACGAAGTCCAGCTCAGCGCGGCCACCGGCGGGACAGAGCTGTCCTGCTATCGCTGCACCGTCCCGTTCGGGGTGGTGGTCCTCATCGCGGGCATCGTGGTCACCGCCGTGGCTTACAGTTTCAACTCGCACGGATCCACCATCTCCTATTTCGGCCTGGTGCTCCTCTCCGCCGGCCTGGTGCTCCTAGCATCCAGCGTAGTCTGCTGGAGGGTGAGACTCGAGAGGAAGAAGGAAAGGCGGAGGGAGAGCCAAACCGCCCTGGTCGTGAACCACAGGAGTATTTTCAGTTGAATGACAAGACTCCCTGGTTTCGAGGTGGGTTCGGAGATGGAGACGCAGCTAGAGGCAGATGTTTTCACCGGCCAGCATGCATGGATGGCTGACCTGTAAAGCCTTGACTGAGACTCTCAATGTGCCAGAACCCAACGCTTTGAAGACCGTTGTAAGGGATTTATTTGTCAGACAGACCTAGTACATCTGGCAAGCTGGGATCACAGCCAAAAGGAATGTATCACAATTAAGATGAATTACCACTGTGCAAAGCAATGGAAAGGAAGTCTCCCATTAATCTACTGTTGCATCTGGTGGCTCTGATTGTCGTGGGAGGGATTGCGGTTCAAAAGCCCAGGAAAGGAGAGGGAAATCGGAAAATCCAAGACAATGAATCACGCCTCATTTACTATGTTTCATCTTGCACATATCTGTTATGAAGTCTCAATGTACTCGTTCATCTGGCCGGGAACGGTTTTGAATTGCCTGTCGCGGAAGTATGGTACTTACAGCATGTGAATATGTCTCCGAAAGGGTGAAGTGTCCCCGACACAAAGGCATTAGGTTTTTGTTTGGAGTCTACAAGTGCTACGATGTTATACATAGAGAGGGAATATGAAGTGTATGAGTCAGATTTAGCCTTGAATATGTTTTATCTTAAAGCACTTTGATCCACCACCTACAATCATTATATATGGCGTTCGCACAAAGCTATTTGGCATCTTATATCAATTTACGACAGGGATACAGGCAACATTTTGAGGCAGTGAGTCATTTTACCAATAGGTTGCACAAAATGTTGCACATCGTATCGTGGCATTTATTACTTGTCATTGACCGCAGTGTATTTCCATATTGTAAACGATTTTTGAATTGTAAGAGTATTTTGCTTTAATGTAATCGTTTGCATGTATATCTTCTCTAATGACAGTACATGAATTGTTAATAGGACGCCATGAGATTTAATAAACTCTCATTAATATTTCAATGCGTAATTAGTGTCATTTTCATGGCAGTTTTCAGAGCACATCGTGAGAGGTCGACGCTGGGGAAAAAGGGGTCGATGAACGTCCGTGGAAACTTGACTCAGATCGGACTCTTCACTTGGTTGTTAAGGAAGGCTTGGCGCGGTGTCTCTTACTGAGAGGCCTAATGCGGCGCGGCATTTAACATTCAATGCTTTACATTCAATGCTGAATAGAAGGAAATGTTTCTTTCTCTTGTGACGCACACCGGTGGGCCCAAGTCTCTGCTTCGGGGTCCTATTGTGTAGGCAGAGCAACATAACTTGCTCTGCCTTTTGTTGCTTGTTTAAAACAAGAACTGAGGTCAGGTCCACTCAAGATTGTAAGGTACAATGCTGTGACGGCACAAGCAGAGAAGTGCAATTTCATGTACAAATGTCCATTTCTGCTCTTGATGCATATAAAATGATCACAAAATGTCATCAAAAATCCCATCTCTAAAAGACAGCTCCCTATTACCACTCTAGTAGAGGCTTTATGTTGCTATATGAACAACTGATGGTCTAATTGCACAACATCTCTCTATGTTGTGGTTATCCGACTCTCACCAGTTTATACATTGTAAATAATCATCAACTCAGCGGGCTGCTGGAATCTACAGATAAGTCGACATTTCATTGCATAAATTCCCAATGGCAAGAGGAAGTTGAACTCTCCTGTTTGACTCGGGTTTAAAATAGCATGGACGTGGAAGTATATTTATAGGCAGCATTTGCGTTGCTATGCGTCCCCTGTGACACCTGACACTACAACTAAATGGTTTGCTTGCGTCAGAGGAGCACCTACAACACACTTTGGCACTTTTGGGAGTTCAGCGCACCGCCATGTGGCAATCTATAGGCGAAGGCTTTCCTGTATGTCGGGTTACCGCATGTCGGGTTACCGCAAGCCTGGGGTAAAGAGGAAAAGACGCTGGAAAAAGGGGTGACCTGATATGGGATTTGACAGGTGCTCTCTCTCCCCAGGCTGTACCCTCTTTACAAACCCCTGGCACCTCGTGCAGCCACTGTGTGCGTCACTTCTTTTTTTTTTGCAGCATACGTGGTTGTCATTCCATGCAATGCCCTACAGCTAGTTGAGTTCATCAATAAAGCAAAACGAAATAAATTCAAGTGTTTTTTTTTTGTTGTTTTTTTTAATTGAATTCCAGACTTCAACTCGAGTGATTGCACATCGTTCAAAGCCGAGGTGGGATAAGCACAATTAAAAGTAATGAGCTCAGCGTTATAGGAATCCTAGTCAAGTCAGTTAAATCTAATCAAACAGTGGAAAGCCGTGCAGATGAACCATGTCTAACCACGAGCAGCTTGAAGCAGAGCGGGCCTGACAGGTAGCCGACGGACCTCGCCTCTATTGCAAGTGACATCCGGTCATTATCTTGATGGACCCGGGACGCGGAGAAGCCAAATGTTTTCGGAAACACGTTTTGTTTGACCGTCTGTTAGGGTTATTCGTGATCTGTTGCTGGAGAAGGAACAGATACTCTGGTGATCACTATCTGTTCTCCAAGGCCAAGACAAAGTTCATGTGCTGTGTTTTGACAGTACAGGCTTTAAGAGCTGACAGATCAAAACGGTTTTCATCAGTGAGGTTGCATTGTCGCTGATAAGTATGAAAAGTTCTTGTTCTGGTGAAAGTGGTAATCCGCGAGACTTTTCTGTCTTTGGTGCTAAGCAGTCCCTGCTGTCGGATCACAGTCAGACAGTGGCAAAACAGACATGTACTTGTGTGAAAATGTAGATTATTACTTGAATGTTCGCGACTACTGCAGAAGTGACGGTTAACAGTAATGTGAGTGAGGCAGCAGAGAAGTTCATCCGGGGCTCCGGCTGGTTTAGGAGCTGGAAAGTGTGTTAGTCCGATTCCCCCTGGAGTGTTTACTCCCCACCTGACACATGGACATGGGCCCAAGCCAAGCTTCGACTCTGCCTGAAACGAGCAAAACACATTTTCAGTTTGGACACGGATTTGCATTGAAAAAATCTCACTATCATCAGGAGGACTATTTTCATATTTTTCTCTAGCTTTTTTTTTTTAACCTTTAGAGTTCAAGAGCTTCAACCATCAAATTCAGGTGGGCTTACATGCGTGCAAGCCTCAAGTCAGCCATGTTTAGATTTTACTTATCGGGTCTCAGAAGGTGTTTACTTCTTCTCCTTAGAGAACAGCGGTGGCCCTGCCATCCAAGAGAAACAGCCCTTGTCGGGATAGAAAATAAAGCTTTCTATGTCCTCCAGCACAATCGTCCAAAGAACCCCGCAGTGTTTGGTTCCCATTACATGCACTGAATCACTGAGTGATAGTGAGAGCAGACCCTGCGAAGCACCTTGTTTTGTTCCAAAACAGGAAACGTGCAGAGGCAGAAGTGGGAATTTAGCAGGGGGGAATCTGCGATATCACTGCATGCCACCCTGATTACGAAATCTTTGCGGCTTGTTTGAGCTAACTAATTGTTTCGTTAGCGTCTTTTAACACCATTTATATTCACATCTAAACTAATGAGCATGTTTCTGTGAAAAGTACAAAGAATCAAAAATACAAAAGAAAACTAAGTAACTATTTAGTTGTTCAATGTGTTTTACATTGAAGTACATGCATTTAACTGTATACTGTTGGCAACTGCCAGAATTGAGGATGAGGATGAAGATGAGGACCTGAAATAAGAACCATAACAAATACATATCAGGTACCAGATAGTTAGAGATCACTGGCTAACAAACTATCCAGTTGAATTAACATCATTGTAAAGGTTTTGGTTCAACATGATACTTTTATTTTATTTTCAGGTTCCTTTTACCCCTGCTGCCTCACCATTTGACAGGAGTAGATCATACTCCTGGTTATTGGACCCAGAGGCTTTTATTTTATAAAATCTGAAGTGTGCTTTGTAATCAGGTTACATGAAGTTGTAGTGAAATGTCTCTTCACAGTGCTCTAGGAAAGGAGCCCCAGAGTCCAGACACATAAAGTGTCTTGATATACAAGAATGTAACATGGAGAGGATATTCCAGTCAGAAGAGTTCTCAGATATCTTCTTGTGACACATCTGTGTTGCCGTACTATGGACTACTGGAGCGAATCTATTTCTGTGGTGTTTTTCACTGCACTTCCCAGAGATCACCTGTCAATCAAACAGTGTGTCCAGCACTGTGACGTCTTTGGATTTTCTGTAGACGTTTCTGTAGGTGGCGCTCTTTTCTTCGTCTGTTCAGCCATGGTGGCTCTCGCTGCTCATGCTAACGACCCAGTTCTTCTTTTGTTTATTCCAAGCAAACAGGAAAAACCTACATGACACCGGGTGTTTACACCCACAAATTAACTGGCTAGAGCTTAGAGGTTGTATCACTGTTGTTTATATCAATTTGTGATAGAGAGCAGCAAAAAAAAATATATATATATATATATATATAAAAATGTCATTACTTTTTCAATTTTCATCCATGTTCAATCAAAAAGGTAAAGATGTAACCTGTAGTGAATGCTTCGTTGATATGATTGATTTTTGTTCACATTCGTGGCTGTTTGGCTTATGATAGTCACCTACTGGAGGTCACAGTTTCCCCACCTTCACTACATCACTGCTGACACTAAAAGCTGTAATCAACAACAGCCGAGGGAGGGGAAAGGTCCCTTGAGGCAACGCACAGAGTGAAAGACGATCAAGTAACATCCTCCTGTCACTGCATCGTTTGATTAAAGCCACATGGCTGCCAAAAGAAGAACCCCCCCCCCAAACAACTACAGTTGTTTGTATCTGATTTGAATTTGGCTGTTTGTCTGACTTTCCCCCGGACTGTGGTTTGTATCATCTCTTGTGACGCACGAGCATTGCAAAACACGGGAAAGCTGCACGCACGGCCGATGTGTCAGCCTGTTGTTCCTCTTGTACAAGCGCCCTCCCCACTGGAGTTTACGATACAAAGCGATAGGGATCAGTGGGGGAGAGGCAGCGAACACAGCATGGTTTGCGAGGCCACCACCTGAGCTCGAACCCGTGGCTTTGTCAATACGCGATATTAGCGTTAGCCTGTCGGAAAACGCCCCGCAACTGCTGGTTTTTGTTAAGTGTGTGACATCTGACACAGAAAGCTACAGTGGTACGCACCCTCTGTGAAATCTGTTTCTAATCTGCAATGCCCATTTCCACGGAATTGGGAAACGAGAGCTGCAGGAGTGTTTGTTAATCAAAGTGCTTTACAGATTCCCTCTTTTCGCTCTCTTTCTCCCCTCTCACCCCTGACGTAGTTGTCTGACGAAAGTACATTAAACAACTGAAAACTGTGTTATTTGTAACAGATGGGGTCTCTGACGGCGCAGCAGTTGAAAATGGATGTTTTTTTCTTCAAGCCCCATCTAAAAGAGGACACAGAGTATGCCATTTAGGTGTTCCATTTTAAAGGTACAACCAGTGTTACGTTTTAATCCTGCTCTACAAAGGATTAAAAACAGCACAACGGCACATGAAACTATAATACCCATAAGGGGGAAGTCAAAAGAATAATTAATCGCTATTATATAATAGCATTCTCTATAAACATTTGTTTTAAGGAGTGATTTAAAAGATGATACAGGTTTAGCAGCAACCAGTTGGCTCTTGTTTTTAATCTAGACCTCAGAACAGCCAATAGGAACCTCTTGTTTTTAACGTAGACTCCAGCCAATAGGATCCTAAGGTTGCGATCCAGTTTATACAGCAATATAATTTGGTGCCAGATCCAGCTGTGCCTCAAAAGCGATGAGTAACATCTGAAAATCAAATTCTGAAACTAACCAGAGTAAAGATGTGATGAGTCAGAACAAAGCTGTTGCGTTTTAAACAAGACAAGCACTAGGAAATAAAGCACGGACGACTTTGCACAGATCACTAAAGGAGAAAAGCCGCTTAATTTGAGCAGCACCACTGCAGACCAGGTCACCCCTAATGCAGCGGTAAAAATGTAAGGTTATCATGGTCTTTCCAGTATCATATTTGGTGTTCCACGAACAAGCTTGGCAAGCATGAGCAACCCCCCCCCCCCCCCCCCCCCCCCCTCCTCCTCCTCCTCCTCCTCCCTCGGTAAATTGACTAAATAATTTGAGGGGTCCAGGGAGGAAACGAGAAGGTGTGTCTGACACAGCTGCAGAGGTCATATAACAAACACAATGATGTCATGGGAAGTAGCTTCTTCACAGCACTCGGTTTCCTTTCATCTGAACAGCTGAGCTACTTTGTAGAGTTGAATTTTCCTGCCTGAACCTCATAAACCTCGATCTCAGTCCCATTGTTCTCTGGGCACGCTGCTCTCGTCCTGCCTCCGCTCATGCAAAGTTTATGTCCTCCGTTTGGAACGCAATATTTGAATCAAAAATGTCCCACTTAGCAGGACACCTTAAAAAGAGTAATGAAACAACTGAAACATGTGAGATGTTTTTTGTTTTTTTTGTCGTTTCTTGTTGCTCACCCATGCTGGTTTTACCATTGTGACAAGATGGCACGTTGACAGCCCAGGCCTTTTTATGTCTATTGTAGGATGTAACCCATGTGTGACACCAATATGAACTGACAGAAAGACGTGCAAAGTAGCAAAAGATGTCACATCTGTTTTTGTTTCCAACGCATTCCGGTTATAGCATGTACCCAAGTTTTGACTGAATCAAGGCGTCTCCTCAAATATCAATCAAGTTGGTTATTTCATTTTCTTTTCGTTGTTGTGTCTCGTTGTCCTCCGTGTCATAGGTGCCAAAGATGTACTTATCATCGTGGCAACACTGGAAAAACTCCAATTTGAGCGTTTGAATATCTCGGTCGCATGCCCTGAGATCCGATTTCATACTACATATCGCGTGGTCCAGATTGTTACTGAAGAAATGCGACTGCGTGCAGCGTTCTGCCGTTTACACCGATTGGAAAACATGAGATCTGTGTCACATCTGGATTGGGACACTGTCAGCTGCAGTGTGAACGCAGTCGATGTGAAAACACCATTTTGTCAGGTAACCCACACATGCTGGAGCTACAGCACTAGCACATCAGCCTGGAACCTGGTCAGAAAGCGACAAAAACAAGGGAATGAGTCCCGGCTAAGGGGAGGGAGAGAGAGGGGGGTGTTGAGGTGATCCTGAGGTGCCAATGAGTCTTGCTTTTTATCAGCCATGGACATTCCTCTGAGTGCTGCCTGGGGAAGGGTGTACAAGCACTTCTGCAAGACAATGGTGAGGGCATCTGTTTCACGGCTCCCCGCTGACTTAAAGCTAGCACCCCGTGGACCCCGTGTGTAAATCTGAGCAGCAACACAAGTCAAACTCAACAGCTCAAAGAAAACACCAAAAACCCTATAGGTTATGTACCCGGCAGTATGCCATCACTCTACGGATCATATTGTGCTCTGTGTTGCAAAAGAAAAGAGAGAGAAAAAATGATTTCAAAGAAGAATAAGAAGTGACAATTATTTGGAGTTGACAAGTATTTTTTTTTTGTGTTCAACAGGTTTTTAACATCAGTAAAAACCTCTCCCCTGGTTTTTACACTGTTTAAAAAAAAAAAGAAATGTAGGCCAGATGACATGCTGGCTGGTTGTGGGTCCTTGACTAGAGGAAACCGTGAGCTCTGGGAGGAGTAGGTTCCCACACCCAGAAGAAGAGACGGAGAACGGCCTAACACAAACAGTCCGCCGCTCAGGAAGGAAAGGGCTCTCTTTGGGCCTTTATCAGATCTGCGAGATCCTCAGCCTGTCCGTCACCCGCTGCTCTCCGAGAGGTGTGGTCCCACCCATGTCCAGTCCTACTTCTTCTTCATGTAAGTCATCAGTCGGCAAAGCGTGTCGCGCTATCAGCCTCCTGGGCCTTGGATAGAGAACAAACATTTAACTGATGCGTGAGGAACATTCAGGACCCATGCCAAGGTCCATGCAGGCTAACAGTGAAATGACAGATAGGGCACAGACTACTGTCTCAGTCTGTAACCTAATGGGTTACAATAACAGTAGTAGCAGTCGTAGTAGTAGTAGTAGTAATAGTCATAGTAGCAGTAGTAGCAGTAGTAGTAGCAGTAGTAGTAGTAGTAATAGTCGTAGTAGCAGTAGTAGTAGCAGTAGTAGTAGCAGTCGTAGTAGTAGTAGTAGTAGTGGCAGCAGTAGTAGTAGTAGTAGTAGTAGTAGCAGTCATAGTAGTTGTTGTAGTAGTAGTAGCATGCAGTATAATCATGTAAATTTCTGCTTTGTCACATTAAAATGGATATCGTAATCTTCAGGACCATGTTTATGGGGCGCCAAATGTATATATATGAATATGAATATATTTAAATATTTAGCTCACTTTCCTCACATTTAGCTCATTTTCCTCATATTCGAGACAGAAATTCATGTAAAACATGTTATATGTAATTGTTAACAATATGTTTATATGTAAAAAATAAATGTTAAATGTTAATTCTAAATATTATATCTAAATCTAAATTTTAAATCTAAATATTAAGTCTAAATCTAAATGTTAAACGTTAAATCTAAATATTAAGTCTAAATTTAATGTTAAATCTAAATATTAAATCTAAATCTAAATGTTAAATCTAAATCTAAATGTTAAATGTTAAATCTAAATATTAAATCTAAATCTAAATGTTAAATCTAAATGTTAAATGTTAAAACTAAATGCTAAATGTTAAATCTAAATGTTAAATGTTATTTAAGCTAAATCGCTGGACATGTTGGCAGGCATTTGCATATTAGCTAAATATTTAGTTTCACCAAGCACCCGTGACATTTAGATTCGACATTTAGATTTAACATTTAGCATTTAGATTCAACATTTAGATTTAACATTGAACATTTAGATTTAGATATAACATTTAGATTTAACATTTAGCATTTAGATTCAACATTTAGATTTAACATTGAACATTTAGATTTTGATATAACATTTAGATTTAACATTTAGCATTTACATTTTACATTTAACATTTACATTTAACATTTGACATTTGACATTTAACATTTAACATTTAACATTTAACATTTAGGTTTAACATTTAACATTTAGATTTAGATTTAAATTCACCCCACTTTTTTAAATGTTGTTTGGAGATAAATGTGGTGAAATGTTGCTGTTAATTTCAGCGTGCGCCACTTTCCAATCGGCGCCCCATACATGTTACTCAAAATTTTCCAATCTTAACGCTGATCTTAAAATCTTAACGCTGAACTCAAAGTGAAACAAAAAATCCATGAAAGATGCGTGCACTATAAGAATATTAGTAGTAAAATTGTGTGTGGTTAAACGGGACTAATGAAGTACATCAAATATTATGTCTGGATGAAATGTTGAGTGAATTAAAATAGAAACTCGTAATTGCTTGATAAGTTACGATCTAGCTATGACAAATGGGCTGTAGCTAGTAGAAACAAATCAAATGTGTTTGATAAAAGGTTTATTGGCCTTTTATTAAAAATCGCATATTGTTCAGGCATTATTGTCCGCCTCCGATTTGATGGATGTAACACAGTTTGTGTGATTGTGTTGTTTGATTCATTATTGTAGAATTGATCAATACTACACAGGGTGTCTATGGGAAGCCCTTAATTTGTCTTATTATTATGATTATTATGATGACACCCATGGCTATCATTAGTATGATTAGTATTATTGGAGGTTTCAAAGGAGAGTTTTAGTGTCCTGTAGTCTAAATGTTGTTTCAGAGTATTTTCCACCCTGACAATGATAAAATTCTTGGGCAAATGCTGAATACCTGTAATTGCTGGGGGGTTTTTTTTAGCATGAAATTGGTCAAATATTGAATGCTGGCACAAATATCAGCTAGCCGCACCTACAATCCAACAATTTCAGTAATGTTATCAGCGTTCAAAAATCCACATCGGGCTAACCCGGGTGTTTTGACCCTCTATGTTTTCACATTTTTGGTTTTAATTTATTGCGAAAGAAAAAAAAAAGCCCTATCAATGTGAGTTTGTATACTAAACTCAATCTCCAGTCCGCTCCACCTGGCTGTACGTCTCAGTTTTTCCAGACCTGCCATTGGTTGGCAGTGCAGCTGAACAGGAGCAGCCCTCAGCTGTCTTCTGGTTGCGTAACCCCTGCCTCCTTGCTTACCTCATGGAACATCTCTGGAGTGACTCGGACGGCCCGAAGACACAAAGCAGAGGGTCACGTTCACAGCACCCCCGCGGGCCTCGGTGCCACCGGGCCACTTCAGACTGAGCAACAGCTCCCTTGTGCCCAGTAAAGGAGACCCGGCTGGTTCCCATTTTAAAGATTGCGTTCGCACTCGACGGCGTCGATGTGTTCGAGCTGTGTTTATTTAAGATGGTGCAAAATGTTTTTGCTTTAATGCTTTAATAACAAATGGTCAAAAGGATGCCAATGTTTCTAGAGAAGCATGCCCTGGTTCCTTATTTGTTTTTTAGGTCAGGATATGTCTGATAGGGGAGGGGGGGTCACCACAGGGAATTGGCGAACAAACAACCTGTGGGCTATTCGTCTCGGCTCGCTTGAGAGGCAGAGAGGAAGAATAAAGAGACCAACTCCTAACTCCTCGACGCCCAGTCACCGGACCCTCCCGCAGGATTTGTCGACACATCCTCTCCCTCCGGGCTCCCATCTTTCCCCCCCTGTCTGTCTCCAGGTCCCACGGCAGGCAGCCGGGACTCCCTGGCACCAGAAAAAGATCTATCTCCGAGATACGAGAGGGGAGAAACTCCACCCAAGAGGCCCAGTGTACACACGCAGACAAACCCAACACATCCTCTTTGCTAATCACTCCCCAAGACCACAACAACACAAATATCCCCGGTACAGGAACAAGGCTTTTGCTTTGACCTGAGGCATGCTGCTGCTATTTGGAGCTCTTTAATCTTTGATGTGAAGGTATAGAAATTGATTTGAATCTGCCTGCCACCCCCATCTCTCTTTCCTCTCTCTCCTCTTTCGTCTCTCCTCACTGTGCACTATTGAGTAAAGCAAAATGAAAAAAGAAAACACATAATCTGACAATGAATCCACACCCATACACAATGGGATACCTTTCCTTTGAACCGAAGCATTATGGAGCTCTTAAACTTTGAAGGGCTGAAAACTGTAGCAATCCCGCTGATGCTGAAACTGACAATTAAACCACATCAATACATGATTTTTCCATGATTTTTGTCAGGTGACTAGCTGGTAGGGGCACTGTAAGGGTAAGGTAAGTTAAGGGTCGCTGTTCATTGGTCTGGCAAGCACACTGTCACTTACTGTGCCAAGGCCAACCGAGCTTGACCCTTGATATCAGTTTCCTGAACATAAAAAGGGATTATAGGCCTGCAATTCTGCACTGGGCAGTGTTACCAGGTAGCATGAAACATCCTGTTTTTCATAGCATGACGTACAGCTTGCTCTGTTTGGCTCGATCTGCAGGAGAGCCGGAGCGAATTAGCGGTCGAAATTCAATTTAATGGTCTCTTTCTTCACGTTATAAAAACCATGTTGTATTTCATTGGGGTGCCGGCCTGTTTGTTCAGAGCAATGCTTTTGAAATGGTTCAGGCTGATTGGAGAAATGAAGAAGCAAAAACACAAAATAACAGCAGCAAAGATTATTTCAAGCTCTCAATGTGACGCTCCAAGTGTGTAATGCACTGCACTGGTGATCTGTCAGAAACATAGTTGATAGAAACGCTCATTCACTATCTCTTAGCATACCACAGAAAATTAGATTAAAATTAAGAAGCAACAGGCTCAGATGTTTGTGGTAAATTAGCCTCTTATCAAGCAGTATGTTTTTGAAATAAGCTTCTGAAATCTACTTATTATATAAAATATATACTTATATTTATTAAATATATATCTATATATATTCGGTATTAACTGTGTCTAAATGTAATATTACAGTTTTTTTGCAAAATGATGACTTTGTCCATGAAGTATCTAGTGAAACTGTATATGCTTGTTTGCAGGCAGAAAGAAAGAAAGAAAGAAAGAAAGAAAAAGAAAGAAATCATGGTGGAAAGGATTTAACATGAGAGAGAGACAAAACCCTGAGGGACGCCATCATCCTCATCTTGTTTTCTGTGTAATCTTTTCATGGTTTCAGTTGAAACTTACAGTGTTGTGTTATTGTCTGCCTCGGTGGCTGCAAATATTCTCCACTCCCATCAAGTGTTTGGGTCAAAGATGCTGTTCTTGCTGCTAGCGTTGCTAATCGCTGCCCTCTGCTGTCTATCAGTCTGTCGGCACAACAGGTACAAGTGACTCATGGTTGATGAAACAAACATAAAATTCAAACCTAAAGATTTAAAAAAAAAAAATGCAATAGCTAATCTGGAAGGTACTGTCCATACACATGCACATACACATAAACATGAATGTGAGCGTACACACACACACGCACACACGCACTCATGACCTGTGTTGTCATGCGTCAGCAGAGATTATTGAGGCATTCGCTGTCAACTGCGCTAATCCTGTCTCTGATGTCTTGGTAGCCTACAAAGAGGAGTCTCACACACCTCCCTCCTCGAAGACAGCCGCAGCCGTAATCTGTTTGGATTTCATTGTAAAAAAACAAACAAAAAGTTATCAGGTCAGACATAAAAAAAATTCTAAAAAAGACTGACCAGTTCCCCGTTGCGTGGTTGATGAAGCTGTGTGTCTGCATGCACACATTTCCTGAACAGCTTTTTAGTCACTCTCTCCGGCCTCTATTTAGCCAGATGGCTTACTCCCTCAATCCCCACTCACAATCAAGATTAAGATTACACCACGCAGACGCACGCGCTTGCACACGCATGAACGTGTGCATGCACCCCGTGGCGTTTAATGTGTCAGTGTCTCACATATGGAGTGATCGACTAGAAATGAATATGTACCTAACAGATATTGCATATAGGAACACGGCAACAAGAGTCCTTTACCACACCGAGTTACAACCGGGGCTTAAATTATTAAACCGAGCCACTGATTGCGGAAATTGAAGGCTGGAGGAGTGGCATGGATTAAAGTATTTTTACCACAAAGCCATGCATCCACGCTTATCTGAGAGCTGAGAGAGAGAGAGAGGGAGAGAAAGCCCTGCTGTCATCCTGCCGCCTCGTTTAGTGTTTCTCCCTCTGTGGCCAGCCGGTCTGCCTTTAACTCCCTCCCTGACCGGCGCTCTGTTCTTTTGAGGCCCCGGGGGGGCCGTGCAGCATGAGGCCGGCGCCATGGGCTTTCTGGAAAACTACCAGGAGATCGACCCCGTCACTTTGAACCTTTGCATCCTCATCGCCAGCTACGTCATCTTGCTCCTGGTCTTCCTGATATCCTGCATTATGTACGACTGCCGGGGCAAGGATCCCACCAAGGAGTACGCGCCGGACCCCCAGCCTACCCAGTCTCCCATCAGGCTGGTCGTCATGCAGAGCTCTCCCGCCCCGGTGGGGAGGTGGGACACAGCCAGCATGATTACCACCTACCACGAGCCACACCACTCAGACTTCAGAGAGAAGAAGAGCACCATGGTCTGAGACTACAGGACTCTCAACTATCTCCGTGGACTACTCTTTGTATATTATGGACTTTTTTTTTGTACATAAATATCTTTTTCCATTCACTTTTTAAGATTTCTTTTCTCTGCTGCTGTCTGGGACAATGCTAGGAACTGACCTACACAAGACCAGACTTAAATGGTAAGGGAGACATACTGTATGTTGATGTCTTACGCACGTGAAATCCCTCTTCGTTCTCATGGATCGCCAAAGCCTGCAGTCCGCTCTGAGGGAACAAAGACGCAACCGATAAAGCACAAGGAATAAGGGGTATTAGGGCTGGGGTTAGGAAAACATAGGCAGAACCTGTAGCCGGCATCTCTTTTGCAATGCAAATTCTTGTCTGTCTTCTGTGTGTCTGTCGAGAAATATTTGTTCCACTTTTGAGGCCGTCGCATTTTGGTCTTCATCTCGAATAGCAAGAAATACAGAGATGGTTGCGTTCTCTGGTTGCATTCATTGAAATCAAGACCGTGCTTTGCCCTCGATTGGCTGCCATTCGGGGATTAGCGTTCAACATTTGGTTGAGTCTGGAGGGACGGTGACTCGTTACCTAAGTTGAGAAAGTGTTGCGCACGGATCTCGGTTGTCATAGCAGCACACACATGCAGTTCAGGCCGGGCGACGTGTGCTTCAATCCAGGTCTTGACCTGTGAGGCCTTGGAGTCTTACTTTAATCACTCCACCCCCACAACAGGAAGGGCATTTGCAGTGGCCAGTCAGATCTGCTGTTAACCCTTTGACTGATGCCCTGCTCTACTACCGCAAGATGTCCATGCACCCTATGCTATCTAGACTTAGCATCGCTCAACGTGTGCTTAGGTAATGTGCCGTTCTCCTAGCCTAGGCCACGCGCACAAGCATGAAACTGCTCGCAAGAAAGTTACACTTCAATCATCTGTTGTTAAGATGCCAAAAAGAAAAACAGTGGAGTGTTTGTGCTAGGAAGTTGTAACATTATCACGTTATCACGCCTATCACTCACGTCACCAAAGAGCAGATACGGTATATCAGTTATGTAGAAATATGCAAACAAACTTGTATGTGAACAAGCGCAGCACGGTAATCCAACATGATATCCGTGTTTATTAAGTAAATAGAGTACTGTTCACCAAAGGCTGCAGTGGTATTGTCAGTGTGCATGGCTGTTTCCTGCCTGCAGGCCCCTGAAAGCCGGCCCAGGGCTCCTGCTTTTTAAAGAGGGAATAAACCGGACCAATAAAAAAAGTAAATGATGTAGAAAAATGCAGCAGGAGTGTGGCACCTACAACTTGCCGTGAGTCATCAATGTTAATGTTCGAATGAACATTGAACATTGTCCTTAGGTTACATTTGACCGCTATGTTTCTCTGTTTATCTGTTTGTTTAGCTTTGTTGCCCACGCAATACGGGTTGTGCATTTTGGCATCCATCATACTGTTATACTGTGCGTGGCAATTGCAAACATGGTTGGTCAATTTTCCATCAATTTTGAAGTCAGACTGATTAGTCGGACGGACTGAAATCAAATCAGATTGGAGTTTTATTTATACAAACATTTATCAGAGGCAGAGTTGATCTGGTTTAGTAATGAGAGGAGGCGAGGACTCAAAAACCTAAGACTCAAAAACCAGTTAGCCTAGCTGACCTTTCAGTTCAAACTAGCCATACTAGTTTATAGCTATCTAGGTAACCTAGCTAGCTAGTTAGCTAGCCTGCTGACCTTCCAAGCTCATAAATCAAAACTGTGGTCCGTTGGCTCTGCCCACTGAGGTTTAACTCAACCAATGAGATTATTTCTGCCTCCAGAGCAGCTCTGCCTGTATACAAGAGTCCTTCACATGGTGAATAGATAATAGATCCACCTTGACTGTTACCTGATCATTCAATAGTGTGATTAAAGCCTGTAGTTTGCACTGCCAACACTATAGATCTTACAGCTCTGAGATGAATCGATAGGTGAATGGCGTCTAAATCCAATGTAATCCAGCTGCTACTGAGACATCTGTTGTATATGCATCTCATCCTGATTAGGATCTGGTACAAATAACTGATCTTTGACCGCCTTTATAGATCGGCCATTATTCTATGGAGAGTACGTAGAACATGAATGCTTGCGCCCTAGAGAATCTTTGCAGTGCTTAACCAAACAGATGGCAGTAAATAAACAACACAGGTACTAATCTTTCTTCTAGGCTCAGACAATTTAGGAAATTATATTCTATCATTGAAGAAAATAATATTCAGCTATTTCAAATAGGGTCAGATGTCCAATGTTTGATAACATTTAATCTAAAAGAAAATTGAAATTAGCTAAAGAAAATCCTCCTAAATTTGTGACAGGGAATATTTGATGGACCTGCTATTCCCCATACAGCTCATGAGATTGTGGAATATTCCTTTAAATTCCTCCACAAATCTTGCAATGCTGCATCTTGCTTTTGCATGGATCTTAATTCGTTTCTCTTTTACATTTCTCATGTGTATTTTGTTACTCTGGTGTAGTGACCAACATAGTTAACTTATCAAATGTCAAAGTTTTGAGATGTGAAAGTAACAAAATCCCCATTAACTTTTACCCTGCACGCCAAAAACAATATGTGGAGTACTTTACAGTCATTTGCAGTTTCCCTCCAAGATATCAATAGAAAAATAACCAGAGGAAATCTTCGCTAAAAATGTCTCATATTCATCTGAATGCAAGGAGGCAACTAAAGAATCACCCTGGTTTCAAAGACAGAGATCTGTTTATGTAGCCATGAATAATGTTAGGCAACCATCTGGCTGCTAGCCCAGGCTTTCAGCACTGGATCACGCAGGGATAGCGCCATAAACAACGTGGTACGGAAACACTTGGCTCGCTTTATTTTCTGCCAGGAAATAATACCACCTCTTTCATAATAACCTTAGCACTCAATGAGACACAATGCCACATCATTCTAGTAATGCCTCCAGGGTGAAACCTTGGCGTATTGTTCAGCAATGCTTGTGTCAGGTGCTGTTTTTTTTTCCTTTTTTTTCATTTACGTTGTGATTAATAGTTAATTTAAGTTAATAAGTTGTTGCTGTTGTCAAAAACCATGTAAAACATTGATCTATTCAGTATCCATTTATGGCCAAAACATAGGCCTTATACAGTATTGCAACCTAACCTACTGTACAAAGTAGAGTTGGACACACAAGCACAAATATTTTATTAGTATTAGTATCATCATTTTCATTCAGTGGAGTTTCAGTGTCCCATGCTGGTCTAAATGTTATTTCAGAGGTTGAATACATCATTTTGTGGAATGTTTTGGAATGAAAATGGTCAAATTTAAATGGTCAACATAATGAATGTTATTACATAATATCGGCTATCGGCAGCTTCCGCCCAAAAGATATATTGTCTGCACCCTACTGCAGTATGCAAACCTGTCACGCACAGATACACACACAACTGTATAAATGAAATAGAAAAGAATCATCAGTTCTGGATCTGGATGTTATTTGCCACGATGCAACCAAGAGGTAGAGCAGACTCCTGTTACACCAAGGTGTAAACTGAGTAGTGGCAGGCTGCCATGCCTCAATGCACACACTATTTTTGTAACCCTCTGCCAAACCCACCAATGTGCTTTGCACAAGAACACGCTATGCTCAGCTTGTTAGCTACTAGACCAATTAACCCTTGTATGGTATGTATGGTAAAACGAGTCTGACCTAATGTAAATCACATCATTTCATATACTCAAACCTACAAATAGGTTTGTAGAAATATTGTTTGAGCCTTTACAAACCAGACTGAATGAGCATATTTTACAGTGTTACAATACATGCTGTGATTGCTTTTTTGTTGTCATGGAAACCAAGTTTCCAAATGTGTGTAGCACCATCAGTATTACCTTCACTTTGACACTATTGATTGTTTTACTCGGTGCTAAAGGATTGGCCACAGTCTCTCACTTTCTTCACTTTGCCATGCAGTCGATGTCAGAAAGATTTCCTCCCCAATGATTTATTTTGCTTCCCTATCAGAGGTTCCCTAGGGGGTTCTACATTCTAGCATGAAACGGTAAACCAATTACAGAGCTGTTTAACGCCATGTCACGTGTGTACATAAAGCCTCTTTTATCCTGAGGGCACTCCCACCTGTGTCTGTCCCACAACACCAGAACACGCTTGTTCAGTCGCTTTGGCCAGAAGAAGACCCTGAAGAAGCGATTCTATTAAACACTACAGGTTAGTGCTGGGTGTTCAGGGTGAGAGCTGGGTACTGATATTGTATATTGTGATTGATTGATTGATTGATTGATCGATTGATCGATCGATCGATTGATCGATTGATCGATTGATTGAAACTTTACTGTCCCTCACAGGGAAATTCTGGTGACGACACAGCACATGACTTGACATTGCATTACAACAATCAGCATCATCATCATCACCAAAGCATCATCATCATCACCATCCTCAGCCCAACACCACCCCCAAAGCCCATCCTTAGTTCATACTACCAGCTGGCTGGCCAGACATATGGTTCATCATCGCCTAACCATGAGAAAAAATGATTTTTTTTTTAATTTGGGTGTTGTTGCATCTTGTGTAAGTCGTGAATGAAGTATGAAAGTATGTGTGTGTGTGTGTGGCAGGATGGGGTCACAGTATCCAAAAAGTATGCAAAAACACAAAAAGTTCAAATGCTCTCAATGGATGACTTGTAAAAGAGTTTTAGGAGGGGACGTCTACATCAAAGGAGTGCAATTTCCTCAAAGTAAAGCCTCTGTTGCGATTTTTTATGAACGTGGCCTGTTTGCTGTTCCCATTTCAGTTTTGTTTTCCAAAAACACTCCAAGATGTTTGCATTCCTCAGCCCTCAACAATCTGGACTGGTTTATCTGTAATAACAGTGTGCCGAGGGCTGAGTCTTCCCAAAGTCGATGTGTGTCTCCTTAGTCTCGGTGGTGTTTAACGCTAAGGTAGGAGTTGTCACACCACCTCACAAAGTCTTCCAGCACGGGGCCCTGGTGGACCTCCTCGTCGAAGAGCAGGCAAACCAGAGCAAATGTAATCAGTTGTCTGTTGGGATGACGACTAACACAATTGTTGCCGTAGAGGATGAAGAGCAGCAGTGACAAAACACAGACATTTTCACCTGCTGAGTTCTCCCAGGCAAGACGAAGGTCTGACTGAGTCGTTCAGCTAGAACAGTGGGATTAATTGTGTTAAATGCTGACGAATAGTCAAAATTGCCTGACTGGCAAATTGGAGAGGATCGATGAGATGTTGTGTAAGAGCAAGAATGTGGCCCTTAATGACCTTTAATGACCAAAAACATTTCATTATGAGGGGTGTCAGAGTGACGGGGCGGTAGTCGTTTAGCAGTTTTTGGGAAACAAACAATGACTTATTCCATAGCGATGGCACACGCTGCTAGTCAAGTGCTTAGTCTGACATATTGCAGTGCTGCAGGTCTCAGGTCTGTATCGTTTAACCCTGACATATGGCCCCTAGCATTTTCCTGTTGTCTGTGCTCATGCCATGTTTAATGCCCAAATGCCCCGACGCCAGCCGTACACTCACAGCTTGTGGACAATGAACCTTTCTCTCACTCTGAATCAATCCCATTCAATACTCTTACTGGTAATTGTTATCTGTACATACTAGACCTATTTTTGCAGCTATATGCAACCTTTTAAAACCAAAGGGGCTTACAGAGGTCAAGGGTAGCTTATATAATTCCATCAGTGAACCAAGAGAAACATCTGCCTCTGTTGGGAGAAAATCCTTGAAAGACTTTATCTTAGGGTACAAATGTGAAATGTGTGTGAATATTACAAAGAGAAATATGAGCCATAAAAAAGGCTAGCTGGGACAGGCTTTCGGTTATTCCCTTGAGGAGTTAAGACTGATCAAACAGGTCATGATTCAACTGGTTTGTTTTCTTGATGTAATATTCATGGTGCCTTTTAATTTTTTAATTTGCAGACAGTAAAGGAACTAGGAAAACAACAAGGATGACATGGTGTATTGTGTGAAATTCATTAAGCCTGGGGATTGCACTTTGGTCTTACATAAACAATCCATGTTATCTAACGCTGATCAAGTTACAGTGCTATTATGTAACTTGGCTGTTGAAAGAGCTCATCAGATGCCTTATGTGCTGTTCAACATGGGCTCCATTACAACTGTGTCTGACTGTGTCACTTTGTTTTCTGCCACATCAGACCTCTTTTGTCTCGACTCCATTCAGTGTGATGAATATGACCACCAAAGTGAATCCTATTCACTTTTTGTTCGTCTGTACAGTAGGGTATCGGCTGATATCTTTATTTCTGCAGCTAAATTTGTTGCAGTATTTGATGCAGTATTTGCAAGTCATTAAACTTCCAAATACGTCCAAACACTATTGTATTGTGAGTACAGACTGCTGACAAGATGTGTGTGTTTTGTGAGGGCCATTTATTTTTTGTTTTATTGAACAAAACAACTGAAAAAATTACAGGTTGTCAGTATAACAGTAATAAAACATATTGTCGACAATAAAAACATTATCATAGTGTTTTACATTACATCAGATTTCTTATTTTAAATCATCAACAAAACAATCAGTTGTTTTTTTTTAAATTTTAAGATCTTTATTGAAAGATGAAAAAATTAAAAAAGCAGTAAGAACTGTCATGAGCTTTTAATATAGATTAGTTACATGATCATTTGTTGAGAACAATTGATATTAAAATCAAATGTCCCAAAAAAAAAAAAATCCCCAAAAAATAAATATATATATATATATATTTATTTCTTTAATGTTCACTCGCGTCACTCTCGCGCTCCTCAGAAGACAACGCCCACCTGATCCCTGATTGGCCTGATAAGTAGACGCGCCATTCGTATCGTCAGATCATTGGTTGAAATTGCTGCAATTCAAGATTTTTGACACAGTTTGGGAGGGGGGGCAAAAATCATTCAGTTCAGTATCTCAGTGGGGAGCAGCCACTCATTGATCAGAGGAGTTGTTTTCTTGCGGTTGTTCTTTCGGTGTGAGCCGGCTACCGCTATTGCCTATGGATATTTCTAGCCTAAAGAGGGGCAAGTAGTCAGCACTTGTAACAGAATGTTATTAAGAAAAAGACTAAAATGGTGCCTTTGTAGTAGTATGATTAATATTGCCAGTTAGTCGCTGATGTAACGTTAACGAGTGGAAGTGAGCTTGGTTTATGAGTAGCATAACGTTAGCTATCTAGCTAGGCCTTCCTTTTCCTTTGGTAGCGAGGCAGTATGGTTTTATTCCTCCCTATTTGAGAAGTGTTTATTCTAGCTCTTTGTTTGGTTAGCGTTAGCTGTATTTTTTTTCTTTTGCTTCCCGTGTGAAGGCATTGAAATGAAGACAGTGAACAGCCTCCAGAGGTGGGTGAAATCTGAAACGCTGCATGTCAAAATCATGTTTTGGGCTAACATGGCTAGTTCTGTTTTGCTTAAGGCATATTCATTTACTGTCAGACTGCAGTAACCTAGTCAAGTGCAGTATCTCATTCCTCTCAGTTACCTGTTACTGTTAAACTTGAATCAGTTTTCCAAAGGACTCCTGGTCAGATCGATTGACATCATCAATAGAAAATAGGTGAAATGTTAATTTAAGGATGTTATAGAGTCAACTTAGCTACAGAAATGGCTAATACTTACAACTAGTCATAACTGTCCATGACTTCTCAACAGTGTATTTGCTGATTGAAATCAAGGAAGGAAGGAAGTCAAAGACACAAGTGTAGTGGAAATATGTAGTTGATATAGGAATTATGCTTCCACTGTTGATGGTAACTGCAGTGTTTGTGGCTAAATTAACACTTTAACATGATTTTAAATTAACATTTGCACCAATTTCCTCTTGGGAAACAAACTTGTTAGAGAAAAGCCATAGTAGTTTTTGTTTTATTGTGTGTTTCAGGTTTATGAACAGGCGGGCCTCTGCTAACTGCCGCTACCAGCCCACCTGCTATGAGCATGCTGCAAACTGCTACACTCACGCGGTTAGAGGCTTATAACTCTTTTATTTAGATTATATACACTCACACAGACTGGTGCCACCCCCATTTACTCCCCTTCTGATCTGACTGAAACCAGAATCTCACACTAACATTCTTAAAGTCAGCAAAGGCTGTTGCTCTGTCGTAATACTTTTGTAATTGTACTGTTGTGTTGGTTCCTGTGTAGCTCCTCATTGTGCCAGCCTTTGTGGGCATGACGCTGCTGCACCGTATGTCAGACGACCGATGGGAGAGGATCACGGCATGGGTGTACGGCATGGGCCTGTGTGGCCTCTTCCTGGTCTCCACTGTGTTTCATATCATCACCTGGAAGAAGAGCCACATGAGGTGAGGAGAAGGCTGATGTGATGAATCACTTGGCAGAGAACTGCTGGTGTCATTTACAAATACACATATGTAGCTATCCCTTATGTGCTATCGAGGGTGTGCGCCTATTACCCATCATCATCATCATATATATATATATATATATATATATATATATATCCAATCCCTGATGTATTTGCCCATGCTAGAGGGGGAATAGACACACAAAGTAGACTTGAATTGAAACATGGCTTTTAAGGGGGGAGGAATCTTTCCTTCCTTTTGTTAAGGAAGGAATTCAAATTGCAAAATTGATTTATAGTGTAAGTCCTGGCAGTTAAGAAAAAAACCCAATGAACAAGTTTGAGGTGGCGGTGCATTCTCGGTAGGAAGCGGCAGCATTCAAATGGAATGAAACCAGCACACCCTGAGGGAGTCTCTGGGAAATGTCAGCTGCGTTTTTGTCCCTGCGTGTGTTTCCCCATTGCAGTGTCTTGCTCTAGACTACATTTTAAATGACCAAATATCAAGGGAATTTAAATCGATATGGGAATTTCCCCTGGCAGTGGGTTCAGTCAATCGCTGATCCCCGTATTTGTACAGTCGCCCAGCCCTAGCGCCCATGTACAAACCTAGCTTGGATAATGGAGGGGTGAAAGCTGGTACATTATTGTGGTTATCAAGTGGGCACCTCGGGTCATTCAATTGTACCCATGACACCTCCAGAATGCTCAACAGTACATTCTGGCGTCCCATAACCACCCTCTTCCACACTCACTTTCAAGTCTGATGGGACTTGCAGGCAGATACATTACCTTCACATTTTGCCTGCCCTTCATCTTATACTGAGGATGAGAAACAAGCTTTGGCTCACTTGGAATGATGGCTGACATCCAGGGCAGAGTGAGATTATGTGTAGAAAGTATAAAGTAGTAATCTGCAAGATTCGTGTTTTTGTTTATTTTGGCGACATCTTCCCAGAGATCCCCTGTCAATCAAACAGTATCCAGTACTGTGACGTCTTTCTCCTTGGATTTTCTGTTGATGAAGTTTAAGTTCCTGTAGGTGGTGCTCTTTTCTTTGTCTGTTCAGCCACGGTGGCTATCGCTGCTCATGCTAACTACCCAGTTCTTCTTCTACTTATTCCAAGCAAACAGCTGTTGCTGCTGCTGGAAACATAAATCGCATCACTTCCTGTGCACCAGAGGATTTTTTTTTTTTCCTGGAAAGACCTACCTGACACTGGTGTTTAGAACAGTTAATGGAAAAGCTCATGACCTGGATATAGGTTGAATCGTTAAATGTGTTATATCAGTTGATGTTAGAGAGCTGCAAAACATTACATAAAAAAATGTTGCTGATTAATACTTAAAGCTAAACACCATAGGCACATTTCCGAACGGTGGTTTTCATTCATCTCCGACCTGATTTCTGCTACAGATAATGTTGCTGCTTTGCTTATCATTTCATTGACGAAACTAGATGGGAGGAAGTCCCTACTAACAATATATACCTGTCATTTTTAGGTCTGTGGAGCATTGCTTCCATATGTGTGACAGAGTGGTCATCTATTTCTTCATAGCTGCCTCCTACACACCCTGGTAAGTCAGACAGTTGACAAGCTCCGAATACCGTCAGGTATGCTACTATCACACACGCCCAGGTATGCTACTGGGCTTGTGTGGCCCCATAAATGGCAACACAAAACAGGTGACTATTCCTTTTTTTCCTTCTGATCTCCAATCAGGTTGAATCTACGTGAACTGGGCCCTCTAGCAGCACACATGCGCTGGTTTGTATGGCTGATGGCTGCCGCCGGGACCATATACGTTTTCAACTATCACGAAAAGTGAGTTGATTTGACACTCGAGATTACCCTGAGACATTCACGCTTGAATTGTGATTGGGAATTTAAGGGGCGGGAAAGCGCTTCAGCCGTGAATGAAGTTAAAATCGCTTGGCTTTGTCACCATGACTACCACAAACAGTCTTAACAGTGGCCCTGCATGACCTGGTGAATTTGAACAGTAATGGTGAAAAGTCTAAAAAAAAAAAAAAACTATACAATATACAGCTAAATTTATGATCCTAAAACATTAAAATGCCTTACATACATTTATTAGAGGTCTTGCTTTTTCACCGTGCAATGACAGGTCTGTATGATTAATACAAATGTTCTGTATCTGTATTTTGGTCTTAAATTAGTCTTCAATTAAATTCCAGCTAGCATTACAAAGGTTTTCATTTCCAGGCGGCTATTATGTTTTGTGTATTTGTATAGAGAGACATTTAAATTTGGGGGGAGAGAGGGGGATGACATGCATCAAAGGTCCTAGGCCAGAGTCAAACCCATGACTTCGAGGTTATATGGCACCTGCTTTAGCCAGCAGTTAATTATGTTTGCAATGTTTGGTGCTGCAAAGTGTTAGACAACTTTTGACAAACTACCTTGAAAGTACTTGAAATTGACCTGAATTGTTTGTTGCACTGTTTGCACTGGACCTTGTAAGTGACTGTTTGTTTGTTTCAGGTATAAACTTGTTGAGCTGGCCTTCTACTTGACGATGGGCTTTTTCCCTGCATCAGTCGTGACATCAATGGTAACGCATTTACATTCAGATTTACATGTGGTGTCTCACCTACAGCCCCCGTCACAGAGAGGCCGAGGTGCTCGTGCATTTGTTGCTTCCTCTTCATGCATTCACCATTAGAGCAGTGGTTCTTAGGAGAAACATTGAAGAGTTAACCGTTCTGCTTGTTTGTTGGAAATGTCATGGATCCTGTATTCACACCTGAACACCCTTTTCTATGTGTAAAGAAAGTGTAAATACTGTGCAGCCGTGTAGTTAATTGTATCGCTTAACAACATCCAATAGCAGTAAACAACCATGTGAAATCTCAGTTCTGCAGTCTATGTTGCCCCCTTGTGGTTACACTGAATAGTGCATCCTTACATCCTACCACAGCAGCACTCAACACTTTATTTTCCCCTCTGTGTGTCGTGGGTTTTGCAGAGCAACACGGACGGGCTTCAGGAGCTGGCCTGCGGCGGGCTCATCTACTGCCTCGGCGTGTTTTTCTTCAAGTCCGACGGCGTCATCCCCTTCGCCCACGCCATCTGGCACGTGTTCGTGGCACTGGCCGCAGCCGTGCACTACTACGCCATCTGGAAATACCTCTACAAGAATCCCAGCGCCGAGGCCCTCCTCGACTCCTGACCACCGGGGCTGCGCGCCGGTTACCCGGCGGACCTAGTGCTGCACCTCCCCCAGTGCTTTCTGAGCAGAGGCGCCTGAACTCTAAACTCCCTCAACTGCCCACCACGGCTGCAGCGGCAGCCATAAAGTTTACGAAAATGACCACGCATTGTTTACTGTTTTCTAAAAGTGGCGGAGAACAGTTTTTTTTGGTATCTCCCAATGTACAAACCTCAGTCAAAAGCTACTTTCAATGCTGTTTTCTATGACGTTTTGTTCAATTCGAACAAAAAAAAAAAAATTACTCTTGAAAACGAGCCAATTTTGACTCCCCCATTTTAGAATTGCCCTCGGCACATTCATGAAGATTTGTATTTGATAGTCTTTTTGTATCACTCAAAGTGAGTCACATTCCACGGTTGGGGTCATGTCATTTGTGGTGAGCTTGTCTGTCATTCCCCTTTAAATGCATGACATTTTAAGCTGGTGATTTGAGGGAGGGGATGCAGGAAGTCGGGTGGTAGAAAAGGTTTTCGCGTGGCCTGTTAAAACCTCCAAAGCACTGTATCGGTGTGTTGAAAGACCGGGATTGTTTTGAACAGCCAACACAAACTGTACAGCCCTGATTTTCACCAGAAAATCGTCTTGTTTTGCACTCATCTAATCCAGATTCACACGTTTTTGTCCAATGTTTTTTTTTTTTTTTTTTTTGATCAGTATCCAAATGCAGTCTTGACGTTGTGGTGAGCTAACAAACAATTGCTATTCACATTTGTGTACATAATTCCCACCCTCTATTTGTGGATTATTGTAAGCAGAGCAGGGGCGGTGATCTACGGCGCATTTTAGAGTGTGTGTGTGTGTGTGTGTGTAGGTGGGACGGGAATACAGCCTTCGATATGATGTGCTGCCTTGACTAATGATCTGAGCATGTTGGAAGTCGGGCAGCACAGCTTCTGTTCATGCAGTATGATGGGAAGCAAAGCACAGTGATCTCACTCTAAATAATCATATTTTTCTATTTTTTTTCCCCCCCGTGACAAATGAGCGTGTGTGTACGAGATCTTTATAGTTCAGTATTACATTTCCATTGAAATTGCGCCACTAGTAAGGACTGATGGCTCGCTAACCTCAAATCAAGTAGTACTGTCTCATGGTTTCGTTAACTTTGATCGCTCCGTGTTTTCTGACACAAAGATGATCTAGTGTGTCTGTCACTTCCCCCTAACATTGTGCGGCGTGTAAATGATGATTTTTTTTTTTTTGATTGTGGCTGTTCTGAAACGTACCATTGATTCCTGAACCACTCTCTTGTAATGTTTGTATATTGTGTTTTGAATTCTCATACAGTCCTGGCCTTTTGATTATTCCATTGGCTGTTAATGGTGCTGCATATACACGAATGCTCCTCCACCACACTGAATATTACCTTTCTAATGTGACAATAAAAAAAAACTAATTCCCAAAATCTACATTTCTTCTTTTTGCACATTTCCTGGTTGTAGGTTATGGTCACCCCCCCCCCCCTCCCCTCCCCTCTCAGAGGATGCCTTTTCAATTTAATACTGTCAGTATTGGTTCTCTATAGGAAACCAAGCCCTCATTAAAGAGACTCATTTCCTGTATGGACACAATCGGTCTAAATGTGTTAGACGCAGCATTGTCCATCAGTCCCGAGGGTGTAACACCGGTCTTTTATCAACCTCTGCCATTTGGAATCTGTAAGCAGACTTCGGCTAGTGTGGAGAGGAAAGAAGAGTCTCTGCAGAAAAGAATCGGTAAAGCGTTTATTAGACACTACAAATTACAGAGGGGGGCGGGGCCAAGGGCTGCACAGCACAAATAAATGTTATGCATCCATTCCATGACATACAAGACAGAATACTGCTATATCTTATATCTCTGTACACTCTGAAACAGTCCATTGGTGTTGCCATGAATACAATGGTTACAAGTCCATTGCAATGTCCAAAATAAAGATTTGTCAGTATATTATTTTGACGCAGGCCTGAACCTATCCAAGTGGTGCTGCGATGAGACATTACGTTGCTGAGAGACTGGGGGAACAGTCGGTGTATTCAAGGCACTGGAATAGACTCAAGAATTCTGGTTACTTTTTCCATGCGTGGGTGAGGTAGTGAAATCACTCTACGGTGAGGTCATTTTGGGAAACGTATGGATTAAATATTGGCTTCATCCTAGGATTTCAGGAACGTCATTCCAGTCTTCGCTCTGTGAACCCCCGAGCTGCGACGACACTGACACCAAACTTGCATTTTTAGAAAATAAATCATTTGACGTTGGCGTACACCTTTGGATCGGATCGATGACGAGTCAGGACCAGGGTTAGACCGATATAGCAGTTTGCCAATATATGGGGCCGATACTGGCCTTTTGTTGAATATAGGATACCAGTCACGTGCTCTGATACGATGGAGGTTCCTCCCCAACGACAGCGACATAAAATAAATGTGGAAAAACACTGAATACCTGTAATTCTGGGGCATGAAAAGAGAATGAACAAACCCGTATCCGTCGAACCCTAACCTGGACCGTGGTCAGCAGAAGCTTTGCTACAAAACGACCAAATTCGGAGGCAAATGCACCGTAAGTCTTACTGACAAAACAAAACCGCTTCCCAGTGTCCATCACTCAAGTACAGGGACACACTGCAACGGTACTGTCTGAACAAACCCAAACCACACAGAGCAGCAACAGTAACCAGCTATAGGACTTCCCTTCCTTCATAGTAACTTCCTCCCATCGACCAATCAGTGAAGCGAACGAAAAAGAGACTCGATTTCTCACGGCGTTGCAAAAAGCCCCGCGTTGAAGTGACGTATCCTAGAATGAAACGCGCGAGAAGCCTCTTCTGGACTGCATTTTTACGCTCTTGTATCCGCCGCAATACAGTTGACGGGCCTAAAGCCTAAAAAAGGTGGCACCTACGGGAGTGGGAGTGTCTTCGGAATAATGCCCAGGACCTTTGGGTGCTGCTGAATAATGGCAGATCTCTGTAAAACTACCACGCCCTAGCTAATATAGAATATCAAAATACCACTGTATGCATTAGTCTTTGAGGAATATACTTGTATTCTTTAATAATATTCTGGATCTGTTGTGCCTTTAAAATACATAGTAATGTATAGGAAAAATACTGTACAAAAAAAACAACTTATAGTTTTATATAAACATATCTCTTGTAACCAATATATCATCTCTGTTCTGAATCGTTTGGTCTGTAGTAAACAAATTGATTGGGTTAACCACAGTATTGGACAACACCATCCAACTTTTTTCAACATCTTTTACATTCATACAGCCAGCTTAAAAGAAGGCAAACATATAGCTACAAAGAGAGACTGCAGACATCTCGATTGAGTTCTAAAAATAAAAACAGTCACGTTAATCATGCTGAGAAAAAAATAAAAATAAAATAATAATAATCAACTGCGCAAAAAATGATTTGCACAATAGCTCAACGGGACAGAAATCAGGACGAAACGGGAGATGATAAATGATGACCGATAATGTCGAGAGTAGTATTAATAATAACAACCATAATAACTGAATATTTAAAAAAAAAAAAAAAAAGTTCCATCTGAGAAATAAAAAGGTAGATAAATATCAGGCAGAGGAAATTTGAGTGTGCAAATGGGAACATTGCACCGGATCAGATTGTGAGACACGCATTAGTGCAGAGAGGTCATCTAAAGATATAGATATTAAAATGGGTTGTGAAGGGGGGGGGGGGGTTAGTCACAACTGCCGCCATGCTAGCACAACATGGTCGCACCGTGACACCAAGAGAAACGGAGGTGAAGCGGGTGAGAAACACCTAGGTAGTAGAGAGTTAGTTTATTTCTGGACAGGAATTATTGCTCAGTGTTGAGGGGCGATGGAGAAAGGAAACGCTGGTTTTTCTACACCGCTGTGGTTAGAGGGAAAAGATTGAATTGCCATTACATCAAATTTTAGAGCAGCTAGAGGATGAACCTAGTATTATAGTGCTGAGTTTGCAGAGAAATGAAGACGCGGCGTGGCAGCTAAATCGAGACAAGAGTTTAAAAACTGTCCAAACAACACAAAGCGGAGGCGGAAAGACGATCACGAGACAACGGGGAATTATTAGACTCACTTTTTACGGGGCATAAAAACACAGAAGAATTGGGGGTAGTAAGGGGGATAACACACATCACATAATTATAAGATATAGAAGGGGTCGGGGAAACAAAGTACAACAGTTCTCAGTCCTGACCTCATGTATAAAATGGGTACGAAAGTGAACAACAAACAGCAACATGAGCAATGGAAGGAGGCGACTGGGCGGGGCTGGTGGGTTGGCTCATATCTCCTTATAGTGAAGTGAAAGTGGGAAGTATGTAAATGCATCTCTCCTGTTCTCTCCCCCTCTCTCTACATACACATATATATATATATATATACACTTGAATGTTGTGTACAGAAAAAAAGGAGAAGGAACAGATAAATCAAAACTTATGATAGAATCCAAAGTCAAAATGACAATTATAATACCAGAATCATACAGGATGGTGTTCTGGGGAGGAGGGGTAGGAGGGGTGGGTATGAGCGCGGGGGCGAGGGGGGGGGTAGTGCCACCAAAAGAGACACATTGTCCTTCAAACTCATGGGAGGATGGGTAATTGGGGGGGGGTTAGGGTTAGGGGGTGGGGTGCGGCTCACACGGGCCCGTGCCGGGCCTCGTATTTTGCCACAATGTTCTTGCAGCGGCCCAGCTCCTTCCTCAGGTCGGCTACCTCCATGCGGAGTGCATTGTTCTCCTTCTCCAGGAAGCCGGCCCGGATGGCGATCTGGTTCTCCTTCAGCCGCCGGGCGTCCCGTGACCTCTTGGCCGCCACGTTGTTCTTTCTGCGCCGGACCCAGTACTTGTCGTCCTGCAGAGCAAGACGGGTTTGGACCGGTAAGACATCAGAGAGAAAGTGCCACAAAACATGAGCGGCGATGGCAGTGCGCCATTACTCTGACGCCTACGGTCTCCGCTGGCAATATTATTACCAGGGATATTTATAGGCACTATATAGATCACATCGCTCCTGGCTCTGTAGTATTTCTTTCCAAAATTGCCCAGAATTGTATTCCTAGTAAGGTGGAAATCCCTGTGAAACAGCATCTAAAACTAAAAGCTAATGATTAGGCTGGGTGCTGTTAACGTTGTAAGTCTGTTGTGCTAACCATTTAGATTTGCTGAAAAATTCTGAATCAAGGACTTTCACTTTAGGTTTGGTGCAGTTTATGTTGTCTTCTCTATTCTGAGTTACCCGACACAGCGCATAGGGGAGATAACATTACTGCCCATCAGCTCTATTTATGATTATCATGTGTGTGCAATAGCAAAATTATGAACCATGGTAATCTAAAGCTCACAAGCCCTAGTGTGTACCTCCACATATGAGAATGCAGCTTGGTTGCCAGTGGTCATCTTACACTACAGGTTTAAACTGCCTTTTGTTCCATAGGCTGAATAAGACACCCACCTACTTACATAACATCCCCCCAACGCCTACAGAAAACTAGGGACCCAAACAACAAAACAACAAATTTAATCTTGCATCACGGACAATCAATCCCAACTTCGCTGAACTGAGAAGGAGCTAGTTACCTTGAGGTCCTCGGGAATGTAGACCTTGCGTGCCTTTTTGATCATGGGCTGTGGTTTCAGCTCCTCAGCTGAGAATTTGCGTTTCCTGGGGTCGAACATTTCCTGGCCGGGCACACTGGACAGAGCCAGGTCCGCCGGGTCGGGCTCGTAGCCCACGGACACCTGAATGGTCTCTGGGTCGATGGGGCTCGGGGTGTCGCGAGCTGAAGGCAGTGCTGCAGGAGGGGGGCACAGAAATAACACAAATTACAAACTGACAGAGCAAATACCCAAATTCAGGTGATCAATTTGGCCATTTTCTGACTGCAGACACCGAGGAGATAGCAGCCCCTGATTAGTGAGCAGAGGTTAGCAGGGCCCCAGCTGCAAACCACCTCTAATTTGAACTATAATGACAGAAAAACAGAAATAGCACCATTAAGGTTGAATGTGACACTTCCATTCAAGGTAATTGGTTATGCAATGTCACAAACAAGTCGCCATCATCAGCAAATCTATTCACTGCTGTTTTTAATGATACAGAGAGAGCAACGGTAAACTCTGCTAAGAGCCTCTGGTAATGGCAGGAGTAGGAGGCCACTTAGCTGTTCAGTCAGGAGCTGACTGAACAGAGTATCCTGCCCCCCCCCCCCCCTCTGACCAGTCATGTTTGTGTGTATTTAGGAGCTCAGTCTTTAACATTGGCATCCTATATTATAAGCCTAGCTGTTGATTACATCGGATTATAAAATGAGTGATCTTTGTCTGAAAGGCAAACTATACAGCTAGGCTCGGCCGGATTAGCAGAGTGCAAATGTAGTTACATAATCCAACCACCAGGTGGTGATATCACACAAGCTCTGAAAACAAAACACATGCAAAGACACAGAAATGATCTTCCTTTGAAACTATGAGGTTATCAGTAGCTCTCTTCCACTGATCTCAGACAACCAGATTCCTTTAAATTGACGTAAGGAAATCTACTCATCAGCAAGCCTTGTGCCTACAATCTATTTAGCTGTTGTGCAAGATTCCTCCAATTGAACTGAAGTATATTGTGTAGGTCAACAGGTGAAGATGATTCAGTTTTACCGTTCACTGGGAGTTCATTAGAATGCTTAAATGGAGTAATTACTCAGTCATTCATTACATTAGTAGTAATTTGTGATACAAATCTTGGCATACTACACAAATAGTGAGAGCACACAAGTTCATCGAGCGTTTTCAAAAGCTGCTGACCAGCTGGCAACCCCTACATCATGACCCAGATTTTTGTGCTCTAAGCTTGCCGTGACAGCCAGTCAATGCCACTGACCTTTGGTCAGAGAGAGTACGGTCAAACAACATTCTGCTTTTGGCTGTGGTTGGAATATGAGAAAGGGGTCCCGACTGCTCTCTTACAATTCAGAAACAATCAGGCAGTCCTATTCAGTTTCTGCAGTCTTACCGTCAGAAGCTGCTAACCTACCCAGTGGGCTTTTTCACTTAAAAAACACAAGCAAGTGCCATAGCTCGTCAGACCTCTCAGTTATGAGCATGAGGTGCCTCCTGAAGGAAACCAATAGTGTGTTCCTGCCAACAATGGGCAGAGTTTGTTAGGTAGACGGTCAAAATATATGTAAACCCAACACAGGTGGAAAATATCACACCACAAAACTGAAATGTTGAAAAATGCAAAATATGCAAACTGCATTTATTTCCGTCAGCAACATGTTTTGGATACATGCCTTCATCATGTCATGATGTACGCAGAACCATCGTCACTGCACACGTTCTCAAAATGCATTTACTGTATTGCCACTGGCACCTCAACTGTCTGACCATTTGATGAAAGACATGCTTAAGTAGGATCTAAAGCACCTCCAGCGTGGGAGGTGGAATGTCCAGGGATTTATCAGATTTCCATTTCAAAAGATGAAATACATTGGCTCTGCCGCATATAGCCCAACCTAATCACCTGCCATTCATAAACCGAGGCGAAGCACTGCGACAGACAGCAAGCTACTTAGACAGTTAAATCAGACTCTGTCTTGGACAATCTGTCAAGCGTGGATCACTTGTACACATAACAAGCAGAGCGACCCAAACCCTTCCTCTGGAAATAGCTAGCCTTGCCTAATCACCTGTCATTCATCTTGTTCCCCCGATTACTGTAGCAAAAATACAGTGACATACAGCACTGGTCACAGGCTAAAACAGGGACTGAGTAAAAGCCAGTTCATTGACCCGTAGCGTCTTCAACCTCTCTACAACTCATTCCAGGCTAGAGGAAGCACTTGTCAAATGTGTGTTCGGTGACCGAACCCCCCCCCCAACAGGAAATCCAAATGTAACAGGCCGGGAGAGGTAGCCAAGACCCGGCCTACAAAGAGCTGAGAAGGCCTGGGCTGTGCGCAAGCTGAAATAAACTGGATCCTGATTGGCAGACATTGATTCAATTCATAACTTAATTGTAGGCGTAATTGGCCTGGACTGAAGTATCTGGGGGGCTCGTGCTGCAGTCTCAACACGACACCTGACATATTCATCTATAAAGATGCACTGTTGACTACTGCAAAGAGCTGCGTTATATGGTTTTGTGTCCAAGTTAGAGTATAGATATTAATATTACAGTTGTTAAGCCAAGTTGCTGCCCATACCCTGGCTGATTGCAGGGAGAGTTGCTCAACTCTGACCTGGGTGTAGCCCAGGAGAAACAGCTTGTTGTTCTTCCTCTCATTGGGCACCTTGGGGGGCTCAGAGACAAAAGGAGTTCTCTCTAACTGGCTTTAAATAGCTTCATGAGTTTGATCTGAGACGACTGCAGCATGATTTTCTTTTCTTTAGAATGCCTCAACCGGCCAAAAACACTGATCAGTGCGAATCACAAGGCTTGACACATGTCTACAGGTTGCTAACTTGTCCTAATAATGCATTTATTATAACCTGTACACAAGATTTGTGGGCTACAGGTGTCACTCTTTTGTACAAGTGTCACTCTTTTGTTTCCACACCAAGCCAATTTCATTGCACTTAGTGAGTGGTTCTCAATCCCTCGGGGGCCCAGAGCCCTGCTGTTTTTTTATCCTACCAGGCAGTTAACTGCATTCACCTGGCATCCCAGGTCTAAATCAGTCCCTGATTAGACGGCTGGAATAGAAAGCAGCAGGGCTCTGGGCTCCGACATCCAGGATTGAGAACCAGTGCACTCAGCCAGGACATACTGATCCTGCCCACAGGCCACATGACGGCACACTTAAGACAGCTTGAAATGGCTCGTCGGTTCATAAGGGCCTAGTCATGAAGCTCATTCAGAAAAAGCACTGGGGTAGAACATAGAAAACAAGATAATGCTACAGCAACAATGGGAAGAATAAAACTAACAGCTATACTTCCAAAGGGCAACCTAAAGCCACCTTTCTTTGACTAACATATTGGAATTGCACTTCAACACACCCTTTGACCGACAATGTCGCCTTTGGCCCCCGGTGCGCTGTGGTACAACTATTGCACCAACACTGGACGTTGGAGCATGTTGGAGGGTCTATCCCTTAACATGCTCCAACGTCCACGGGCCGTTTTGACTGACTGTATCGCCTCTCCGCTGTGATAAAAATGTTATCAGCCACCTGCTGTATTGCTTGCAAACAGAGCAGGGGACAGGGATTGTCGGGAGTGGTGTAGCTGGGTAGAGTGAACTGTACTCTGCTAGCTGGAGCAATATTGCGTGCATGTGACAGGGGCACATCCAACACCATGTGATCTCTGCAGGGTACAGACTGTGCCTTGGCTTCAAATCGAGGCTCTGGCGGAATAGAGTCGAGCGAGGGAGGGAGAGTAACAGTCCACTGGAAACGCAGAGTGTTAAAAGGGAGAGGGAGGGGCGAAAGTGAGAGTGAGTACGGGAGGAGGGGGAGGAGGAGGGAGGAGGAGAGCTTCATGCCGTAACCGGCTCCTGTTTTGCAGCACAGCATTGCACACGGCGCCGGCATGTGTCCGTCACATGGCCAAGCACGCTGCAGGAAACCCCTTCACGTGAGCGGTAAATGTGAAAAGGGAGAGTTACAGTGCTGCTGAACCAAACAACACACAGTCTCAAATTTAGCCCACACACACACAGGCTTACATGTGGACTCAATCACACACTGGAATACTCCGCGCCAGACAGATGCACCTCCTCCGGGCCACTGATTTGCCACTGGTTGTACCATTACTGACTGCGGGACGGAGCAGCAGCAGCAGGGGAAGGTGAACCTCCTGGAATTAACATGCTGTTATTTGCAGGAGTCGAGTTCACTCCGAGGATGAGGGCTTCAATTAATGCTTTTCTGAAAATATTATTGATTTTTGTTTAGACTGGTGGTTTTCCTCATGATGATCACCGACTGGAAGTCATAGTTGACCCACCTTTTTATCTGCCAGCACACCAGTGGGGGCAGCACAATGTTTACAATATCACATAGATACCCATGTCATTTTTAACAGTTACTGCATTGCCTGTGTTTGTGAGGGATGTCCTACCCCAAGCAAGGCTGAAATGACACCACTGTTACTCAGGTACAAATCAGTCCCTGAAAAGCTGACAGCATGGAGGTTAATCAAATAGCCCAAATACTCTGATCTAAAATGCAAGTCGTCAGTAGGCTAAATAAACAATTGCCTAGAAGGGTCAACTCCATGTTACTGAGTGGACGTTGTGTGTTTGGCGTTTGTACTGAACTTTGAATGTGTGTGTATTTGGCTTTTTTTTGGTGTTTTTTCTGTCCCTGCAAATCTGATGTGACTTAACATACAGCAGGGTTTTAATTCAGTTGGTCACATACACACTCCATGATGATAAGTGCACTGAATTGTTAAAGCCAGGGTTTTTTTTTTGTCATGAGTCTAGCCTACATCGACTCTTCAGCAGAACAATATGGTTGGGAGAGAAAGCTGATCCCAACTGTTTTATTTTTTTCACATTATAACACTACTTGGTTTTCACTTTTTCTTCAAGTAAGGTGCACATTCACAGACCATTTACGGCATCAAATACGCCTGAACATATCTGTAAACTGCATATCTGCAACACGTCAACAGCTTGTTTTGTTGGATTTGAGAATGAAAAACAAACTGTCTCCAGTAGTTTGATTTTGCCCATTGAGAATATACTTTGTATTCATGTCTGCACTGAAAGTTGGCCCTTTAAATGAGAAAAGTCATTATGGTGTCTGGTGAATTGAAAAAAACAAAACAAATACCGTCTGGCACCAGCTTTAGTGACTCAATTATACAGCTTTATGCTGCAGTCCAAATACTGCTTGAGTGCTTAGCACTCGCTCATTACAATCATGCATAACGCAATAATGCAAAATGTAAGATTCTTAGCAAAATGCCTCAACACAAACCCACAACACATCTTTGTAACAACCAACTGCAAAGACACACAATTGATCATAGATAAAACGTGCAGCCAGTTGGTTTTGCCTGAAAAAGCTTCATGAACTAGACTGTGCTCCATCCTTGGCCTTGAGCCTGTACTCTGAGACTCCAAAGTCCAGTGCAGGGCTACCAACCGGAGTAAAAGTACGTCTATGTGTATCTAACTTGTGGTCAGAAGCTCTAGATAGTAGTGTCTGAGCAGCAGTGATTCTGAGGCAGGAGTGAAACGGGAAACAGTCAGGCACCAAGAGAGGCGACGTCTGAGGAGACTAAAGACTCTGCACAGAGACTAAAGGCAATGACAAAAACAGCAACAACCTGTTCTGTCTGAAGCATCTCAGAGCCCTCGGGGTGGACAATTAACCTGGCATTGAATGGTGATAAGGTGTGTGTGTGTGTCAGGTGAGCAAACAGCAGCTAAGCCTTAGACTCATCCAAACAGAACTCTTAACAGCATTTTTGTAGCTCCACTTACCAGAGAGACACTGAGCAGCAGGAATCTGCTGTGTGTGTGTGTGTGTGTGTGTGTGTGTGTGTGTGTGTGTGTGTGAGAGAGCACAATCTGCACATCAGGTGATGCTGCTTGTGTTTTGTACCTGCTCTGCTGGGGCTCTGGAGGCAGTTCTGGGGCACCATGCCTGTGTGAACAGAGGTGGTGGCCCGGCTGCTGAGCTCCACCACTGAGGGGGCAGGGGTGGGTGCAACCAGGGCCTGCTGTGGAGGGGCCGGTGGCTGCTGCTGCGCTGCCTGGGGGGGTTGGGCAATCTGGGCGGAGTTGGCGGGGATGCCGTTCTCTGACAGGAACTCCTCCAGGTCCATGTACTCCAGCTGAAAGTTGTCACCGTCGTAAGGCAGGGTCTTGTCCCAAAGGGTCGGCCCGAGGAAGGCCGACTGCGGATGGTTGGCTGAGCCGCTCTCATCGTCCAGCTTTTTCTCTTTCTCCTGGTCTTTTCCAAACCCTGTGGACGGTGGCGGACAATCACATCATTGTTGCACAGCAGAAGACAACCGATCATCGTACGAGGAAAAATAGAATATGGGCCAAGGCCTTCACACTGCAATGATACACTTGAATGTTCCGGTAATGACAGGTAATGACATGGAATGACAAACAGTCGAAGCATCCAAGGACACAAAACAACATGTTCCTGGGCTACTGTAATCATCAACAACAGCTTCTCTGGTCCGCTGCATGGGAAAAGCGCCCTCTACCGGGCAGGCCTGGAATGACTCGTGTAAAAACCGGTCAGCGCAAGAAGATGAAGCTATAAAGGCACTAAACAGGAAAACCGCGCATGCGAAATGCTGTCAAAGTCTAATAATAATACAATAATTCAAACAGCCCTGTATTATATCTGTATGTGTATATTCAGAAGTGTAGCTCGAAACTGAGCTTAAGCTTAGCGCGGTTCACGTCTCCGTAATACCTGTCAGTCAACTAACAGCCGGTCGAGACAATCAGCATTGCATTTTATTTATCACAGCTGCGGGTAAACTAGCACGGTTACAGTGTTTCTTTTTTTTTTTTTTTTTTAAACAAAGATGCAGAAATAGCTAACAAGTGTCACTCTCGGAGGGTTTTAATTTAGACTACTTACAGCGCGCGACTGAGCTATGAAATAAATCCATCAATGTTTACAGAGAACAACCAGCAAAGGAGAAAAACAACAACAAAAAACAAACTAGTAAACCCACTCGGCATGCATGTCAACGTTGGTTTGGTGAAAGTAACTGTTACCTTCATTGTGGTGAAACGGTAGCTTCAGAGGATTTTCCAAAAGGGATTTCAGGACGCCGTGGGTCGGCGGCAGGAAAGTTGGGTTATTAGGAACAGGTCTGGCCATTTTATCCATGCGTCTCGAAGGGGCAATAGGAGAACAAAGCTCGCGAAGACAATATTTCCCCAAAACGCGACCCAATTTGTCAGCCCGCCGTCAAAGTCCTTGCAAAACAAAAAAACACCCACTCCGCGTACGGGGAGGACTGGATATCCGCGCTGCAGACAGTGCGGCTGTCTGTTGTGGACGGCTACTGGTAGGGGACTGGAGGAGGGCGGGTCGAGTACACTCTCCATGTGCGGGGACGGAGGCTCGTGACGTCAAACTACAGATAGGAGGGGTCCGCTTCTTCTTGCTGCCTTCACTGTCGCGTGGGAATAACCGGTCGCAAGCAACGACTTGAAAGTTGCTGCCATGATACTTCTGTTAAGGTTGTATTAATACTGCGACGTCAGTCACACTAACACTATTAGTCGCATACAGGGTTGGATATGTAGGCACATCGGAGTTGTTGTTATACATGTCTGACATATCTATTACAAGAAAATAACATGGGGGCAATGGGAACGCCAGGCTACAAGTGCACTTCATGACAGGGAGGCAGAAATGATCGATGTTTTATTGCAGGCACAATCTATTCAACTAGTAATTGTCTCACCTTTCTTCATGCTTCCTGTAAACACTCATCGAAGAGTCGGTTACTAAGCCTGCACTTGGGGGTGTAACACTCAGCAAGCTCATTGTTTTGACATTTTTCATCTTTCATCTTTCATGTTTTGTTAATATGTCTTTCCTGCAGATAAGCATGCTAGTGAATTCAGAAAAAGGCACAATGATCCCAGTGAATTACACTAATCTGTAATCTAGTGCATCTCCACTGAGAATCAGTTCACACATTTAAAACCCAGCGACAGAATCTGACCTGGTTGACTTTCTGGGGATAAGAGTGCAATCAGTGTCAAAGTCAATCAGCGTCCCGTTCTCCGTGAGTGGAGCGGCTTCATTTTTTTTTGCCAACGCTGATTAGACCCCTAATTGGTTTCATGGGGTTTCTCCTTTTCGGATGAGATGCATTAATAAATGTAGACTGAACTCTCCAATGCCACAGGGATGTCCTAACTCTCAAACTGAGAGGTTTTTAACTTTTATCTTGCAATATCATGAGATGCTATAACTTGATGAAACGGACTCAGGGTGGTTTATTGCATCTTGATAGCCTTTTTTCCCCACGCACTGTTGAAGCCAATAGCCAGAGTCAAATACAATGAGGAAAAATGAGAAAATTCACTGCAGTGCTGTAGTGAATGTGAATTTAAATTTGATCTACTTTTAACCCAACCCTAACCAATAGCTGTTGTCAAACTGCGACTCTAGACATACAAGTTGTGGCACATGGAAGCTCATGTGTTCAAGCTTTGTAGTGGCTGAGTCATAGTTTAAAAGCCTCCTCCTCCTCCTCCTCCCCAGGATCTGGTCTCTGGGTGTGGTCAGCCTCAGTTGCAACCACTTCAGGCTTGGGTTCAGGTTCAGCTGCCACCTCGGGTTCGGTGTTGAATTAACAATTTTCCCAGCCATAAACCATTAAAACAATTTACAGTACATCTATATCAATCTACTGGTATACTGACCAGCATGTATATTTGGCTGCTGCTACTTACCCCCAAAGTAAGATAATCTCATATTATTATCATTTTCTTATTTGATGGTTACACAATTTCAAATGAAGCACAACCTGTAATTGTTTTAAAATAGGCCAAAACAAGGAGGCATGAATGAATGTTATATATTATAACATATTGGTGCAGCTCTATTTTATTTTATTTTGTTACCTAATCTGTCTGGTTCTCAGCTAAATGGATTGAGAACCCTTACAATGAATCAAATGAAAGGATGTGCCGTAGCCCATGACTACTCATCTTAGGTAAGATAAAATCAATACAAAATGAGATATTCCGACAACAGACCACTCAAGGTGAAACTGTGAGTTTCTATGGAAACAACAGAAACCCGAGAGATAGGAATACTCTCTTCTTGACAGCTGACGGATTGAGACGAGGTTGGAGGGATGAAGGTTAAAGATACATGGAAATGCATTGATGTGCCCGGTCAGCTGCAGCTCAAGTGACACGCTAACATACTCCTGTGATCGCTCTTCTTCTTCTCTCTCTGAAAAGCTTGCATACTAACGGTATGTGTTGTTAACTGGGGGAAAAGACCCCCGACTTGCCGATGCAGATTTGGTCAATGGCAGATATTGACGCGGAGATAATAGACTGTAGAGAGAATATAGAAGAGCCCATGAGTCTAATCAATGAGCCCAGTGACTGTAACAATTATTATTTTGGTGTAAAAAATGGTCCTGGCTGCACAGAGCCTCAGTAGTTACAAAGTAGGGTGAGGTAGGTTTTCTGTTACGCTGCTCTGGCAAGAGCCAGAGCCTGGGTTGTCTTAAGGTCATCTTCAAGTTATTCCTTGCTTCCCTCAATGCCGATTCAAACACCCAGAACTTGAAATTATAAGCGTTTCTTGCACACAAATTTTGTGCTTGCAGCTGAATCCAAAGTCCAAAGTCGGAATTTATTTCAAACGTTATCTTGACGATTTTTCTCCAGTTTTCTGTGATATATCAAAAGCTAATCGTATATCAAAAATCAAAGATTTAATACTTTAATGGATGCTTTTCTAAAATCATGTTCTTTGACATAATTGTATCTTGAAATTTACGATACCGTCGCAGAACATTTTTGTAAATGATGATTTTTGTGCTGCTTTTTCTTTTTGTCACTTGCAAAGTAGGCCTGAGAATTGCGGGAGGTGCAGTACATGCAAGTTCATCGGCACTTGCAGGTGATTAGGAACCTCATGTTATTCTAGCGAGATTCATTCAAAGCACCCATTTTGCAAGTGATTTAAATGAGGCTCCGTACGTTCAGGATGCTGCTGCACTGTGAGGGAGGGATAACCGGTTGAGTCCCTGTAATTGCTCCGCTAAGTGTTGCGTAACAGAAATAGTTCTCCACTCATACAGTTAGAGATTCGGCAGCGTTTCGGCTTCTGCAGCAGGCTTAATGGCCCCCGATGCCTGCTAAGGGATTATTCCAACCTATTACATCACGATTATTTATTTGCCTCACTTCCTGTTATCCCCTTTTCAGAGAGAGAAAATGTTTTACATCCCATGACCCATTTTCAGGTCAGCGTTTTGCTTTGGGGCGTTATGTTCCTCGAATACAGTTGCTGTGTATCCAGTGGATTTTTCATATTTTCATATCTTCCACCCAGTCTTTTAGTCAGCCTTTTGGATACTTGGCACTCTGATCCAATCTGCTACCAAGTTATCAACCATCTAAATGTAATCTAATACAATACATTGCACCATTTCAGTGGCTCCTCCCACAAGTTAGCTAATGAGGACATTTACGACTGGCATTGATTTTCTTCCTTAAGAAACACTTCCCAGAAGTTGTGGAGCTCAAATTGTGGCTTTTGTGGGTACAGGCAACAACACTACGTCATAGAAAGCGGAAGTGGGCCATAAGGGATACTCTAACAGGATCTAATTCCTTTAACAAGTGTTCAGCAAAAACCTCGACTTGGCAGATGGGCGAAGTATGACAAAGGCCAAGTGTCGGGTTTGTGTTTCCCTGGCAACCGTGCCACTCGAGGAGAAGCTTTCCTTACAAAAGACAACACGTTTGACAGCTGATTAATGAATCTATGGACACTGATGCAAAGACTTCTGGGAGTTTGTTCGCTGGGCAGATGAGGTCAAAATCGGAACGTCATCAGTCTGAGAGGTGAAGCTGGGATGAAAGTGGCTGTTCAACAAGATGATGATCCTCAGCATTCAAGCAAATCTACCAAACAATGACCCAGGAAGAAGCAGTTTAGTGCGGCTTGGATTGGATTGGCCGAGTCAAAGTCTTGACCTAAATCCACACTGAAATGCTGGCAGGACCTGAAGCGTCTGTTCATGTGAGACCTCAAAGTTGGTTGAGTTATGTAAGGAGGCGTGGGAGAAAATCCCTCCAAGATGGAGAGACTGATCAGTGATCAGTGGCTCTAGGAGACGTTTACTCCCAAGTCATCGCTACTAAAGGACGTGACACAAATTATTGATTGAAGGGGTTCAGATAGTTTTGCACACAGTTTTTGCTAAATAAACATCAAAGTACATCATATTTGTGTTCTTTATTTGTGATAGATATGAGGTTTAGATAAGGATTTTATGAGGTTGTTCCTCTATAATATATGAAATAATGACTTTCATTTACTCCCATCTAAGCGAGTCCAGATTCTCTTTACCACGAAACCACCAAGAAGAGGTCACTCTTTGATTTCCATTTGAAAACAAGTTTCTCATGGTATGATGGGATGATTACACCGAAACCACAGTTTGAATGGATTTCAGCACTCATTCACCCACCCAAGAACAATCTGTTCCTACAACGGTTCAAGCTTTCTGCCGTGGAGTATCGACAGTTTGCATTTCACTGCTCACGCTCCCCCTGATTTCTGAGCCGCTGCCTGCTCATCGTCTCCCCTTGCCAGCGGATGAGAGGCACGGAGGTGTGGGGTCGGTCGTCTCCACATCTCACACTCTGCATTAACATCCCCCACAAACACCCTGTTGCCCACACACACCGAGAGGGCTGCCGGTGGAACAAGTAGCTGACAGATGCGCTGTGTGTATTTCTGGAGTCTCTGCAATGTGCTATCCTCTGCTGGGAGGACATTCGTGGAGGTAGAGGAGTGAAAGTGCTGCATGGAGAAAACACACTTGCTTTTACTTCAATTATTGTGGAAATGGTGTTATGATTATTTTGGCCTCTACATTTTTACATTTTAAAATACATTTTTCCTTCTTTTTTTTTATTCCCTATCCCTCTGCATTTATTTTTGTTTTATCTCTCTCTTTATCTCTGTTTTATCCCCATCTTTGGATTGCATTTAGCTCCTCCATCACATAAAGCATATAGACCCCTTTTCAGTTAGTAAACATGATGAAGTTTTTTGGGGGGGCGGAGCTTAGGTGGAGGCAGAACCCGGCTGGAACACGTTAGCCAACAACGCTGGCTAGCAAGTTTCGTTGGCTTGTTTTTAACATGGCTGAAGAAAATAACGCTATATCTGAATATTTACAGTCACTCACTCTCTAGGACTGCGAGTGTTACTTGAACAAGTTAACATTAACCAACGGGACCAGATTGGCCGACCCGACGATCTGACAGGACTACCTACTGTGGAATGGCCAGACATTTACACCTACCTGATAGAGAAACCAAGCGTGTATAGTAAAGAGAAACTGAGGGCGTATACATCTTTAGATGCCTAGAACTATGTCCTGAATGGTCATGTACAAGACTTAAAATACAAAGATTTACTAGATGATCCGAACACACACACACACACACACCTGACCCACATAACATTACAACTAAAAGTTAGCTAATGCTAATGAGTTACAAGAGAAATCACCTCACGTTATTCCTCCTAGTTCCCCAATTTGTGATGAGGTGGGCATGACAAATCTTTAGACACACATCCATACCTAAAACAGACAATACTTTATTTAACCTCTGAAGTGTGCGCTGCAAACACGAGCATTTTTGATGATCGCCTCAGTCCAGTCCTTTCGTTTTATCGCGTTTAACCATAGTTGTCTTCGATTTTTTTTACTGGCAGTGGCAGCTGATTTACGATAAAATTTCAAGTTGGAGCCTCTCCTTCGATTCTGGCTTCCAACAACACAGCAAGATGACATTTTGGGTGAACGGTAGCCTCTTACTCTGCTGCTCTGAGGTGAGGTGATGCCTCCAATTTTGCTTTGTTTTGCCTCCAGCTAACACCGTGATGTAATCGTGACGTAGGCGCTAAAAGGGTCTCTACTAAGCCATATATTAAGCATCATTAGAAGACCCCTGCTGTGCAGACCTCACGGACAGCTTTGTTTTCCGCGGGCTCTTTACTCGTGCATCTGTCAGCTTCAATCAAGCTTGTGTCTCGAGGCCCTGAATGCAGTGACTGCATTGATTTGGCCTCTGAACAGTCCATTCAATGGGTAAGCTACTTAATGGACACCTCTGCAGTGGGCTGAAGGTAAACAATGCTAAAAAGCAGATGGTCTAAACTGTGAAGTCTAGCTTTTTTATTCAGGGTGCAGTCAGTGTGTCACACTGGGGCTTTTATTGTCTTTGTTTGTCATATTAGAACATACAGGATGCAGATTGTGATCTGACATCCCATCATCTCGTTTACTGGGTGGCATCGGAGTCCTTTGTAATTTGTGTGTCAATCAAATAGGAGGCTAATGCATGCAAATGTAGTTGGCTCCGAGGACTAAAGCGGTGCAACAATACCTGTTGGAAACTAGGCCAAGGCGTCAGAGCTCTTTCAAGGTGTGCTGCATCTCCATGCTAAACACAACAAATATGAGCTGTATCTGTATCTCTCAAGCACCATAACAAGTGACGATTCTTTCTTTCTCGACATTGCTAGAACATTTTAAGTTGATAGAGACATAGGAGTTCATGAATGGGTGGTTAGAAATAGTACTTGGAACATATCAACGTTTGAGTTGAAAGCAACGTTACAGACCGGAGTGGACCTCTCCTCACAAAAACACCATATAGACACCATCTACACCTCGCCTCTTTTTTTTTTTTTGGCGCCATATTGTCTTTCAATATCTGTGCCACGCCGTCGCCTTTTCACCTCGCCACCCGTCACGTGGCAGACTGTATTTCAACTGTTGTGTTTCCCCTGGGCGGTAATGGGAAGAGGGCGGCGCAGGCAAAGCGATACTCCCCGCGGGGCAAAACACCTCGCGAAAACAACGGGGTCGGCTGGGGCAAAGAAGAAAGATCGGGCCCGATATTGACCTATTTTTTAATTTTTTATTGGATATCGGCCAGTCGGTGTCGTCCACCTCTGATGTGACGGATGTGACGCAGTGTGTGTGTGATAACATATTTTATTGAACTGATCGATAACTTCACTGGGTGTCAATGGGAAGCCCTTTAACCTGAAGCATCCTAGTAGCATCCTGCGTTTCCATAGAGAGTTTTACCCGTCCCGTTGTCTAAACTAAATGCCATTTCAAGTTCAAGGTTTTCAAAAATTCTGGAGGAATCATTTTGTGTTGTCAGATTTTGAACATCGGCACAAAATATCATCTATCAGCAGCTTCAACTTGGTAAATAACGGTATCGTCCTACAGAAACACCATATCAGTTGAACCCTGCACATTCACACATGCTGTATGCACATATACACACACACACACACACAGGTGCATAGAGACACACACGCATAGAAACAGGCAGACACACACACACACACACACACACACACACACACACACACTGTTCTGCGCCCGCTCTCAGACATGTATGGAGTCACATGCTGTCAGCATGGACAGACACGTTTCTGAGCACATGCTCTCTGTCTCCCTCGCTCTCTTCTGCGACCGCTGCCTCCTACCTCTCTCTCCCATCTTTTCTCTCTCCGCTTTCATCTCCCCCCCCCGAACACCTTTTCCACCTAACCGTCTCCTCTCCCGAGCTTTTTTTCCGACGCGCTTACTTTTCCCTCACTCTCGTTTTCCCCCCCCGCGCTCTTTCTAAATCTCCATCTTTCCCTTTACTTTCTTTCCTGTCTCACACGGGGGGGAAAAAAAACCTCATCATCATCATATTAAGCTGTTAGAAATCGTGTGTGTGCATGCATGTGTGAGTGTGTGTGTTTTCATAGTCATGCATGCATGCATGTGTGCAGGCTGGGTTAGGTTAGGAATAGTGTCCATCTCACTTTGCCCCCTCTCATGTTTTCCATGACACAGAGCGTGAACAATCTGGACCCAGCAGAGCGCCTCATTAAACCACCGCTGTCTGCCCCCATTCCGACGCTCACTTGATTGAAGTCGCTGGTGTCGAGCCAAGGCATCCCCAGCGAGAGGCTGCGAGCGAATTACCGCGGCCGGCAATTAGAAAAAAAGAAGCGGTTTATCCACCTTTCCAGCGCGGGGTTAACTTTGATTCCCCCCGGGGCGCCGTCGAAAGTTGCAGGCGCGTCGACGTCACCGTCGGCCTGCGACCTCCTCAGTCGTCAGTGCGCGCTGTTAAAAAATGTGGAGCGGCGCGAGAACCTCTTCCCGCAAACATTTCTGCAATCTGTGAGGAGAAATGCCTTCGTTTGCCTGTTTGTGTGCGGTTGCGGCAAATAAGTACAACTCGCCGCCATGTTTTTTGTTGACATCAAACAAGGAAGATGGCATAGGAGTAAGACTTTGCTACACTAAGCGGTTTAATATAACTTCCTTACCATTAAAAAAACTAAATTCTTTGCATGTGTAAAAGTGGCCCCGTTGGTTCACCGTGTGCCGAGCTCAGTGTAAAGGCACACACCGTTCTCCAGGCTGCCGCTCCATCTGTTATTTCCGGTGTACTAGCATGGTGCAACAAGAGCAGCTGCTACCCCCGTCGGTACCGTCGGCTCTGTGGGTGCCCGTCTGTGTGCTGTGCTCCCTGTCCTCCCTGCCTCCTGCCTTCACCTCTGAAATAAAACCAGCCTGGGCCGGGTGGGGTTGTGTGTGTGTGTGGGGTGGGCTAGTGGCCTCTGGCTGTCTGGTATTGTCACGGAAGCCCCTCGGAGGCTCGCCAACAGGCGCTGATTTCACAGCTCTGACTAGTGAAGGAGCATTTAGTCGCCACAGGCGCTGGAGCCGCTCTGGAAAGCACGAAGGCTTTCGCTGGAACCAAGTGTGGGAGCCTCTGTAAAGGGGCGTGTCACCTCGGATGAAGTCTCCACAATTTCATTTCCATGCCCAAAAAATGACCCAAACTTACACGTCTTACAAGTAAGCCTCTGAAACAGCATTTAGACCATGGGACACTAAAAGTCTCAACTGAAACCCAAGATGACATTATTAAGAAGAAGAAAAAAAAGAAGAAGAAAATATGCATGCAAATAAACAAACTGTATCATATCTATCATATCATCACAAATTTAATTTATGTGGCATGATTTTCTAATCTCCTGCACAGGCCCCCACTGTTATTTTGCAATATGAGCAAATTCCCCTCTTTGTGTTCTTTTCGAGGAAAAAGCAGGAGGGTTGGGCCTGTACACCGGCAATGAGATCACCCCCAAGTGATTGGCACTACCTGCAAACAAACCGGCAAAGCAGCACACAATAATTATGCCGATTTGAAAAGCAAAGCACGAGGAATTTGAATATTAAATATGGGATGCTGGGAAATGAGGCGGGGTAGAAATGAATGAATGAAATGAAAATGTCTGTAACTTGCTAAACGCATTTACTGAGAAAACAAGTACGATTTGAGTTTTGAATCGTGATGCAAAAATTCAACTTATTTAGCTACATGGACCTGTATAATTGAGCATGAGACCTTAAATATCATTGCCTGTGTCAAAACGATGGCCTGCATCTACACATACTGTCTATAACATATTGAGTCATACATAAGATACATACATACATAAGTCATACATAAGAGTCGTGGTCTGGCTCCTGGCTATCCCTGTAAAAGTGGTCTGGCCATCATTACGGCAGCACAGGAAAAGTTGTTCAGTATCACCAGAGCAGAAACAGTAGACCGCTGGCCGCTGGCTGTGGACCAGCTGATGGTCCACAGTGTCCTGGAAACCTTAACTAGCTTCCCAAATGTGTTGAAGGACCAACGATCTGACAAATATGATGTCAGGGCATAATGTAGCGGCGACCGAACCTGCGTCCAGAGGCTTTAGACGCTGCTCTCGTAACCCACACTTGTCACCTCTTTGTGAGAGAGGAGCATGACAGAAACATGTGCAATGTGTGACTCATCCAAAACAAGCGATTGGGTAAGTGGCTTCCATCGGCCCGTAATGTATACATCAATGCCAGGTAGCCTCATTTTGCCATTCGTATAAATAGAAGAAGAAAAAACACCTCCTTCAAAAGTGAATGAGGATGATCGGCAAAAAGAGTTTTGTGTCATAACGGAGCAACGTGTGGCCTTTGAGGGATGAGGGGTTTGTTCCTAGGCAACATCCTCACCGCCTCATCATCGCGAGGTGAGTTCAAGGAACACAGGAGGGTTTTGTCACTCTCTTATGTCTCCTGGTTAACGCGACCTAAACCCTGTGTGCTCTCTGAGACGATCGCCTTATAATCAGAAGATGCTCTTCCACTGGCTTACTCGCCTTAAGTTGCTCTGACCTTACTTGCATCTCTTGTACCTACAGGTCACAGGCAGCTTAAGATTCAGTTTAACTAGTGGTCTCCGTTAGGGTATGATAGAGGTTCATCCCTGACCACAGCTAGTGAATGTGGTTTTATTCCTATTTTCATTTGAGTATTTTATTTTGGAGTATTTGTCAGGGTGGCAGTATGCAATAAACCTACCTCACCCTGCCTTAAGGAGCTGCTAACCCACCTGTATGAATGCTTGTATGGTAGCACACTGTCACAGGATGGTTAAGAGGCTTTTCCACCCTGACAAGAATGAGGTTTTGGGGAAAATAATAATAATAATAAATCATTAGAAAAAAAGAATTCTAGCATTAATCAAATTTAAAATAATAATCATATGAATAAATGTCTTTTGATGTATCACATTGGTGATGCGACCTGTAACCAGGCTGTAACCATAATGAACCCAGAGGAAAAATCTTTTCTTCAGTCTTTTCTTTGCCTCTTCAGAAATAGGGAAGATCATTATGTGATCATCTCCATCAATGCTTCTCCTAAAACCCCCTGAGGAGCAAGCAGGAGATAACAGAGAATAAATGTGAAGATGCTAACGTAACTTATATAATGACAATCAGCACCTACTATATGGCTGCTTCCCCCCCATGGCTTCAATGTGCAGCAGGATGAGTCATATAACATCATATTGAGTTTCTTTTTAGATCTTTCTTCAATTGCATGGTGTCATATTCAGGAGAGGTAAGTGAGATTAATCTCAGATCATGTGGAGATCTTGTTGTGATTGGTATGAGATCAAGGTTAGAGCTTTTATGTGATTGTTTCTCTCAGCCTCTTTCAGACGTACACTTTGGATATTCTCCAGAGAATCAGGTCCACACTTTAACCGGAGTTGCCCTTCCACACACTGTTTTGGATGTGTTCACAACAACAGAAAATACTCTGGTTAGTTTAGGCAAGGGGGCGGGGCCTGGGTAGATCGTATGGGAGACGGGACATGATGCACAAAGTACGCTGCGGAAATCGCAGTGTTTTGTTTACAGCACGAAGATGGTGGACGAACTGACCGACTCACTCTCAGTGGCCGTTTTTGCATTGATGTCAATACTAAATGTAGTTAGACGTATCCGCGTGTATCCCGGTTTCACATGATAAATACATCATCAACATGCCCACTCGCTCGTAGAGAATACTCGTAGAGAATCTTCTGCTCCATTCACACTTACACTCACTCGGCGATAAAACAGATTTTAGACTAGGGTGCTGGGTGGGTAAAGTCTGTTTGATTTCCAGACCAACTGATTCAGACATTTGCGTTTCACACATACAACTCCTCCGAGTAATGTCTAGATACGTTCAGGGTTGCACTGCATGTGTGAAAGCAGCTATAGTCTCATTTTGAGACCTCTTCTTGGATTTTACTTTCCTATGGAAAGGGTTTATAGAAACAAACTTGTCTTGACTATTGGCCACACTGTTGGATGACAAGTGATCTGTGGGAAGTGCAGTGCAAAAACACCACACCAATGACTGCTTAGTACCAAAGATGCTGCCAAAAAAAAAAAAAAAAAGACTTTAAATATATTGAAGAAAATATATTGTTCAGATCATCATGTAGAAATGGAGACAGCACATAATACAGGAGCAATCTGGTGTAGATGCAATGAATCTGTGACACTGCAGTGCTTACTTGCCTCCTTTGTTTATCCACCTGGCTGGTGTGGGGAAGGATGCATGCTCGGATTAAAAAAAAGGCCACTTGTAGGGGGCATGTAGGGTAAGGCTGTGTCCCGGGGTGGTGTCTCTTTAAGGGTGATGCTCAGGACGCCACTCAGGGCACACAGCAGATGGTGGCCTCAGGTTCAGCCTAGCCACGGTTCGACTAGATGACATGTTGTGTGCGTCAGCACTGTCTGCCTGCAGCTCAAGAGATTGTGATATAAAGATATAAAGATATAAGATAAGATATAAAGGCAATACTGGAGGGGGGGGGTGGGGTGGGGTTGGGGGGGGTGTCCCCGTTGATCATGTTACTGTGCTGTTCAGAGGCCCGATCAGTATTATCCACTCAATAGGTATGATAGAACTACAAATGCTGGAGTGTTGAGCTAGTGATTATTTTGTATTTTTGTCCTTGCAACCTCAACAAATAAAAAAATGCATAACAGAGGAAACCTGGAAAGCAACAATAGTCAATATTAGTGCTGGATGTAGTTAAAAGCAATTATTTTACACATTTTTATGAAAATTGTAGCTTAGTTAACATTAGCCAAAAAAGCCATCCAACCAGCTACAGTATTGTTGGTTTGCAGTGTTGCTAACTCTCCTTAAAGTAGCTATTGGCTGCTCTTTGGATTAGACAAGCAAGTAGCACATTTACAGTTTTGCCGCCAAAAGCTTTGCGAGTCAACACACCGATAGTTAGTTAGTTCCCCATGGTCGGAAAAAGTCACCAGATTTGTCGCTAGTCACTTTTGAGTGTAAAGTCACCAGGGGGTCTGAAAAGTCGCTAAATCTAGCAACAGAGTTGGCAACAGTGTTTGGTTTGGGTTTGCGTGGTTGTTGTCTAGCTAGTTCAGCTAGCTAGCCGGACAGCTAATAGCACAGGAAACACCAATTTAGGGGTTTGGCATTTTCTGTTTTTTTATACAGATGAACAGAAGTAACTTTTACTCTGCATATATTTTATATGAGCTATTTTTTATTTTTACTTAAAGTAGACTTTACCAATAATTCAACTTCTATTTAAACAATATTTCAGCTAAGCAGCAGTAGGTCTCAGTGAGTAGTATTACATTACGTTACATTACAGGCATTTAGCAGACGCTTTCGTCCAAAGCAACTTACAATAAGTGCATTCAATATCGGTAGGCAAGAGAACTACTAGTCACCAGAAATCGTAATCGTGCATCTTCTCCTCAAACAAGCATCTAAGAGCAGAACCAGTAAGGTAAAAGTGCAACAAGCTTTTTTTATTTAAATAGTATATTGCGGTACTCTTTCCAACACTGTACATAGCCGATGCATGCGTGGCCAACATCCGTGGTCTCCAGCTCTGTCGGATGCATCGATTGATTTTCAGCCGCTCCCTGTGGAGGAAGATGCGGAGCACAGCGCTGGCTATCAACCCACCACCACCAACAGAGGATAACAGAGCAGAAACAGAGGCAGTTGTGTGGGCTGGATATTCCTACTGAAACAGTGCCAGTAGCATCCTTGTGATAGAAAATGTTAGTATGTGCTACACTTGCTGGTGATACATGGTGTATGGGTTTATTTCACCAAAAATCAATCAATGCTTTAATAATGGACCGATTCAGCTAATCTTCCCTAATGCACTTCATTCACCACAGCGTGTCTGTAACTTAGATCCAATTTGAGGAAAGGAAATGAACAATATGTCCCGTTCGATATTGTAAAACGTTGGAATATTTCGATATTTAGCGAATTTAATGAGCCGAGATGAGTTAGAAAGGCAGGGCGGCTCAATCGGACAGCTCATTTGATGGGTTAGAGATGGGGAGATTTCAAAACAGGGAACTGTCTCCAATCTCGGTCTGTTAACGAGGAAGGGAAAAGGTTATCAGGAGACCCACCAGGAACAGGAGTGATGATTTATTCCTGCTCATATGCTGTCTCTATTCTGGGCAGCGTCTCGATTTGAAACCTGCATTTTTTATGCGCTGAGACATTCGGCCTTATCGTCTATGGCATTAATGCAGCGACAACCTTGTCACCTTCTGTCAATTTGTTCTTCGTTCAGCTGTGGAGAAAACGGGAACGGAATATGTTGGGAGGGAAAGGGAAAGAAAGAAAGATAAAGAAACTGTGTATAAGGGAAGATGAAGACCGATTAATACATTCAGCTTTAGCATCCGCTGATGATAACTTTATATTCTGTGTGTGTGTGTGTGTGTGTGTGTGTGTGTGTGTGTTTGTGTGATTGATCCCGGTGTATTTCCTGGTAGAGCCAGATCTAAAAGACATGCCACAAAGCGCATCAACCAGCGATCACCTGAGGTCCTCTTACGTAATACCATTGCATTCCAGGTAGCAGCCCAGCCTAATGCCCTCGTTGACTGAATACAGACTCATTTACAAAAAATAAAAACAAAAAAAATGCACGAAAATGCACATGCACACCCCAAATGGACACATAAACACACACACACACACACACACACACGCAAAATGTATATGCATGCATGCAAACATGCACCTTGATCTTCCTGATTTAGACCAAACTGCTGCCAGATTTGTATCAAGGTACTGCTGCCTGTGCATGGGAGGGGCTGGGTTGAGGCAGAGATGAACTCACTGTGAGTTCATCTCTAGATGAGTTTGTGTCTGTGCACATCTGTGTGCGTCGGCACCAATTTCATATCCTTTTCATGACCTTGTGTCGCCGTGACCTCCCTCGACCTCAAGCTCAGAACCGCCTGTTTATTTCGCCTCGTCCGCGGCCGCCCACCGTCGAGCGTCCATCTATTCCCCTTGGTGGCAGAACTGGATGTTTATGTGTACATGTCCTATTTTCACTAGCATATAGCGCTCTAAGTGTCGCTTCCTGTTTGTATACACGATCAAAACATTTACTTCGTAGGCTAGGAGCAGCACAGTGGTCTGGCTGCACGGCGGGGACAGCGTGGGCATGCATGGCTGCTGTTGCAGTTTGAACAATATGTTAAATAAAAACATGGAAAAGTACATTTTTTGTGGGTTCTTTTTTTAAAACATCCATTTATCTATTTGTTATGATTTGGATGAAGATCAGATTATATTTTATACGTCATTCAAACTTTTTCACAAAGGGTTTAAGCACAGAGATAAGTCCCGCTTTGCTTTTCAGTCGCTGTTACATGCCGTCTGTCACACATAAGGCCAGTGTTATTACGGATCTTAATCAACCGGTGGGGCGGGGGGGGGGGTGTTTGTGGTCTGGCGATCCTTCTCTTGCTCTTGCACACACCACTGCCTGGCTGCACGTCACCCAGATCACAGTCAAGAACCCTCACCGCACAATCATTCCAGTTGCTGAATAATACAAAGCAAACAGTGACCTACTTTTTCGAAGCAGGGAACAAGAGAGAAAGAAAACCCGGCGTGGATTCCACCGTGGAAGAGGACTGAGACCGACCGACAGCTGGGAGGAAAGCAGTGTGTGTGTGTGTGCTTTGTGTGCTTTGTGTGTGTGTGTGTGTGTGTGTGTGCTTAAAGACTCAGCAGGTTTCAACCATGCAGTCTACCTGAGCGCCGGGACTCCGGTCCAGAGGGCCTCGGCGTCCCCCCGCGGCCCACGGCTTCTGGCCCTCCTGCAAATGTGATTAAACACGCAGGCACAAGAATACTGCAGCGAGCCCCTATCCTGGAGGCCTCCCCTAGCGAGGAATGCGGTCCGGAGGCACAGGGGGCCTCACACATGTGTCACACCGTCGATCTGGGCAATGTACACTTTCTGACTCCCTGCATTCTTTCTGTTCGCTCCCCTTTTGTTGTTTCTTGTTGCTTTTCTGTCCTGTTTTTTTTTTTTTTTTTGCAGACAGGTAGGATGTGATGTTGCACTTGTTGCTAGGGCGTGTTGCTGCTGTGACGGAGACGCACGAGTCGTCGCGTGGAAGGAAAAAAAAAGATAAAAAAGATATAAATCACAACACCAGAGACCTTTTTTTTTTTCCTGCCATCCAAGACAATTTAATTCTTTGTAATTATATGGGTATTAACTTGATTTATCGCTACAGTGGCATTAAGCATGCCTCTCTCATAATAAGGTTTATAGGGGCTGGTTATGTTTCATAATGGGCATAATCAACGAGTACCACCACATCTCACAATCTTTAATGATCCGTGACTCTTTTCTTCCAGCCGAAACAATAACGGCTAATCGTTTTTCCTTCGAGCAGGTAACAATTATTCATCAGATAACTTGAGACGCAATCCCCCCCCCGGCCTGCAGTGAGAGTTGAGTCCCAGTTTAAAGCTGCACTAGGCGCAATTTTGTACATAAAACTACACCTGTGGGAATCAGGGTGTAGCTTCTCCCTGCGTACCCGATTGAGAATTTCGGTGGCTGGTATGATCACTGGCAAGAAATCTCAAGTTCACCTCTAAGATATAGTAGAGTGCCACGATAGAGTCCCCCTTCTTTGCCCTTCTTGATCAGAGCGCCGTCTCTTTGCCACTACAGAGTCAAGCAACGCGGCTCCAAGAAGGCGCCGTAAGGAGGGATGGATTTACATTACCATAAGTGACATGAAATGTAGGCCACGTCTGCACCCAGCAGCGGTTCTGCAGTTACGCTTGTAAAATTAGATCGCTGTACAGGGAAGGGGGAGTGTGTGTGTGTGTGTGTGGGGGGGGGGGGGGGTTGTCCACTGGGCTGAAGTTCACGGTATTGTGCTGATGAGGGGGTCCCGGTGTCAGCTGCCTGCCGCTTTTGACTGTCAACACCGCAGCACTTTCCAGCCACGCTGTTACGTTGCAACGCTAACAATTTCAGCTCATTCAAAAAAGATAGTAGTCATAGTGAGAAATGGAGCCGACATGTTGTCATGTAGGATTATGTACTACATATGTACTACGTCTAACTGTTGTATCAGAGGCTTGGGAAAATGGCCCAATATAAAGATATTGAATTTTGGCACAAAATATCAGCTTGATATATATATATATATATACGCTTAGGCTTATATATTTATAAGCCTTTTAGGCTTTCAATAGCCAATATTGGCCGAGCCTTTATGATTATAGCAGGCAATCACTCCAAGCCGATGAGGCGAGTGTGGTGATGAGCTGCTATTCATAGATGTACCTGAAATACCTCCTTGGACCAAATGAGGTATTATTTGTGGCGGCTTGACCCCCTGAACCTGTTCAATCAAGGGGGAAGGGGCCGGCTGAAGCAAAGCTCCACCGGCTCTGAGACTCATCGTGCAAAACAACAACAACAACAAGACTGGGTGCTTAGGGATCGATCCCACCGATGGATAAGCACAAGTCAACTTTGGACATGCCGAATCTATGCACGTTCCACGTTTACACGGCAAAATAATTGAAAAATAAAAATGTCATTGGGAGTAATTCTTTTGCAGCCACAGCGATTCTCACGTGTGGCCTGATACAGTAGGTGGTTTCTCCTCCTGCAGCCATATGCAAGCGGGTCGTTGACATGGTGGTAGCGGCCTTATAGACTCTCCTCACAATGACCCAACATAATGAGATTTCCACAGACAAACAGACAAAGGACCAACATCGTCTGTTATGAAAGGCTACACTGGCGAGGGGCTGTGTTGTCCTGGAGATCTGACGCAAACAAATTCAACTAATCCATTATGTTATGATGTAAGGCAGCCATTAAAAAAATGGATGCGAGATGTTGGGTCTTTGCACAAACAGGAAGTCCTCCTGTATAATGTGTTCCGTCGGGCCACAATGAATTCAATTTGGTAAATGAGTAAATAACAAGACGAGCGAGACATCGGCTGAGTGTGCCGATGTGCTGCGGCCGTGTCTGCCACACTGCTAATGCCACACTGGCATTAGCAGAGAAAAGCTGCTGCAGTGTGAAGTACGCCGTTTTTGTTTCCTTGGGAACCAAGGAGGCGGGGGGGGGGGACTGGAGGCTTTCTGTCTCCAAGCCTCGTCGGGAGTTGAGTTGCCGGGAGAGAATGACACTGACCAATTAACGGGCGAGAGGGCCGGTGGCGCCGTGGCCTTGGCAAATTATCTTCAAGAGCCCTTACAATCACCTCGATGAAGAATGTAATTAAAAAAGTGAGCGGGGAAAGACATCGTCAATTCTCGAAACTTTCGGCTGCACTTTATTCGGGAGCGTATCGAATCCACTTGATCCTAATCGTGTTTACTCAAATTTGTGTGAATAAATGTTGCTGCATTTTGATTCACACCAGTGCAGAATAATATAAGTAAGTATATTACTGTGATTAGGACTTTGATCCTTGATGGGATAATACAGTCAGCGCTAAACGCGTCATATTATCTCCAATTCTGATGAAGAGGAGTACGCAGGAAACATCAACTCTGTACATCACCTCGTGCGGACTCTCTTATGTCCTTCTCGTTTAGGGATTAGGTTCACGTGTTGTTGTTGTTGAGGATGGGGATATGTGTGTCTTTACAGGTCAAGTCTCTCGGTTCTCTCACATGGATATACTGACTAGAAAACACAATGGGGCTCGGTCAACAGACACGTGTTCCAGTCATGAGATCCTGGGTATCGGTCAGTTACGAAATAGACGTCTGTTTCCCACCGGGGACCGTCGGTCTCCTCCTATCAGGCTTTCCTCTTGAGGTTCGACCTGTGGTTCTCATTTCCGGGAGGACCGGATACCGTTGTACTTTGGCTGCACGCCTGACGGTTCAAAGCAGGGACTCAGAAGTGTCACCAAAGAAAAGTACCTTGGAGAAATTGTGGACCTCCAGCAAATCCTGAGTTTGCTGGAGGTAGTAAGTAGTAGTATTTAGTAACTGAAAGCTAAGGTGAACGGTAGGAAGCTCGTATCGACAAAGTCTTCCCCATGCGATGTGAATGGAACATAAGCTCCAAAGCTCTTGGCCTTTGGTTTGCAGATATATTGGGCCGATATGGAGCCAGTCAGTGTCCATCCACCTCCAATATGAAGCCTCTGAGCAACATTTAGACCATCAAGAGACACCAAACTTCTCCATTGGAAACCAACACCCACACAGAATTCACTTGGAAAGCACACAACTGAACTCATAAGTCATCATAACAGACTACGAAGTGGGGTGGTCCCCCTGCCTCAAGCAACTGCTAGCCTAAAAGAATTTCATTAGTCTGGGTTTCAATGGAGTTTTTCTGCCCCATGGTCTAAACGTTGTTTCATGGGCTTTTCCCACCCTGACAAGAATACAATTCTGGGAGAAACACCGAAATTTTAAACAGCATTGAATATTGTCACAAAATATATCAGCCATCGGCAACCTCGGCAATCCAAATCTGCCTTCAAAATCCCATATCGGTTCAACCCCAGTCTGACATACACATATGAATGCACACACATATGCTCTCTAGTTCTCTAGTCTATAGTAACTGACTTTCTGCTGGATATGGAACAAAAGCCACCTCACAGCCTGGCAGATGTGGTGTGAAGCGCCACAAAAAAGTGTTACGGGACGGATGCACTCCATGCGCTCCCCCATAGGGCCTCTGCCGTTGACCTGAGAGGAACCCGTGTGATGTTTTCAGACCACTTTGTGACCCCGAGGCACGGCTTGACCTCCCGTACCTCCGAGCCCAGAGCGACCAGCAGCTGGGGCACATGTTCAAAACGCAACCACAACAGAGCGAGAGATGGAGAGAGAGAGAGATAGCAAGCAAGAGAGGGGGAGAGAGATGGGAAGCATGGCCGGATTAACCCACCTGGCGGCCCTGGGGCAAGCACGTCCATTGGGGCCCCCCCCATCCCCGTCCAGTCGTATGTGATTGGAATGTTATCATCGATCTGCACTTATTCTGTGCAGGGTTATATAGCAAATGCACATTTTCTATCACAAACTGTACGCAAATAAGGTACCCCAAATTTGTAGGACCCCTGGTGGCCCACCGTGGTCCGGGTCCTCGGGGCACTTGCCCACCTTGCCCGGACCGTAATCCAGCCTTGATGGGAAGGCAGAAGGAGTGACAGAGGTGAAAAAACAGACCTCATCCCTGTCAAGTGTTTTTCGCATCACATTAACGGGGAAAAAAAGATTACCAGCGCGATCCATGTGTCTAGTGCCTAGCGAGTGCTCTCAGCATCCATTTCGCTGGTGTGTTGCCGGGGAGATTTTTAAGCTGTGAGATTTGTGGGAGCCTGCATGCAGGGCTTTGGGAAACGGTCCCAGGCCAGTTGCAGAGTAAGCTCTGTCACCCAGGGTTGCATTCGTCCCTGTTGATCTCCAGAGAGAGTCGGGCAGCACAGCGCCCACACAGCCCCCTTTAGCATCTAGCGTCTTTCCACTCCTCTTCAAACCACCCACATCTCCCATCCCTCCGCTGCTCGTTCTCCTCACTGCCGCCCGTGGAAACGGCTGCTGCTTGACTACCATCGGATGTAAAGGTGGTCGAAAGACTGAGGGTGATAAAATGCCCTCGTCAAGGATTAGAGTTCAAGGCCCAACACGGGCGCCACTTCTCCCGCAAAGTTGTGAACTCTGGTATTCCAGTGCAGCAAGTTTGAACGTGTTATGTTGCTAAGTGTGTGTATTTGTGGGCCTAGTATGTTTACATGCGGGTTTACATGCCTTGCTCTGCGCTGTCATCATGTGGTAAACGGAAGTACTGCAACCCTATAGACTGATTCATGGAGTAATCTGGGACTTTTTCATTTAGAGAAATCTGTTTTGCTGGTTGATATCACACAATAGTGATAAGCTTTTCCATTTGCTGGTATAAACAAAAAAAATCCTATGGCGCACAGGAAGTGATGCATTTTACTTTTCTGGTTTGTAGAAGCAGAAGAACTGGGTAGTTACCATGAGCAGCGATAGCCACCGTGGCTGATCAGATGAAGAAAAGAGCGCCACCTACAGAAACTCAAACTCCATCGACAGAAAATCCAAGGAAAACACTGTTTGATTGGCAAGTGATCTCTGGGAAGTGCAGTGCAGAAAATATATTTTTAAAAACTAGTATCTCGCGGATTACCACCTTCATGAAACACAGCTTCCAGTCTGATCTTGTGGCCCAGCGCTTGCAGCCCCAGCAGTGAATGCGTGTCTCTAGAAATAAAATTCCTCAGAATTACACGGCACTCACAAAAAGGATTATTGTTTTGGCTGTGTTATTTCGAAACAGGGATTGCAATGGTTAGCAAATAATGGGATTGGACTCTCAAAATAGCTGGATCACAAGAGGAAATCCACGCGGAGGGAGAGGTTTCGTGTGACCAGGACTTTGCCTCAAATCCAATGTTGTTTCATCATGATGTAGCTGCTTATACGCCGCTGAAATAGCCGACGCAGCGTGGATCTATACGTTTCTTTCTAGGAAACCAAAAAATCCTGTCAATTTAACTTCTGTTGTGATTTTGACCCGTATAACACGACAAACCCCATCATGATGATAGAGAGGGATTCGTTAAACATAGTTAAACAAACTATTGCAGTGGAGTAGCTGCAGTTTGGACAGCAGAGATATTACCAGCGGATTGGAGTCTTCAAATTGCTGTATTCTCGGAAATACAAAAAGGCCGACCGCCCGCGTGACCCGAGAGACAAGCTAATAAAAGGCATGCTTCTTTTACTTTTGGCGCGGCGGCGGATCAGTCTAGCTTCGTATTTAGCATTCCCATGAGTGCTCAGGTCTCCGGTTAAGGGAATATTTGCTCCCTTCTTCTCAGAAAAAGAGACAGGTAATGGGAACAATATTCATGGGAATGAATAACAGGTTTTTTTTGGGGGGGTTTCATATATCCAGCTTCAACAGCATCACTGCTCAATGAAAGGCGGTTGCACCAAGCTCCTAGTTTCTATGGAGACTCCACCTACACAGCCGGCGGTGAAGGCAGTGTGTTCATTATGCCGATCGATCTCTCTCTCTCTCTTCGCTTTTGAATGCTATTGCTGACTGTCTTCCTATTTGCCGCCTTCACTAGGGTGTATGTTTGGCATCGGCGGCAGTGGGCGCATTCCGCAAAACCACCGATTAGAAGCGCCTCACGCACCGCAGGCCATCGCTCTGGCCTAAATGCGTCCACTGCATCCAGATGAATGACCCCCCCCACCCCCTGTGTGCCAAGGTGGAGCCCGGGGTCAGGGCCTCTCATCTAGCATGCACAGTCATTAGTTCACCTAATGCTGCTTAACACCGCCGGGGTTAGCGTTGTTGCGTAACCGGCCTCATTTCGTGTGTAAAGTCACCAAATACCTTCGAGTCCTGGATCTGCCGGACTCTCAAATCTACATGGATTTTATGCGCTCTCACTCGGTTTCCGCAGATGTAGGTTATTGAAGGTCGATATTTTTGTATTCAATATCTTTACCCCCAGATATCTCAACCCCCAGAGTTGTATTCATACCAGGGTGGAAAAAGCCTCTGATCACGGGACACTAAATCAAACCCAGACTAATGAAATTCTTTCAGGGTTAGCAGCTCTTTAAAGCAGGGGGACCCACCAGAGAGAAACTGGCATACAATAGGCCTTTAAAATATAAACATAAAACAAAAAACATAACAGAACAATTGAATGAATCAATAAAATGTGCAAATAAAGTCTAATTCTATCATTGCATTCATTGGCCAATAGCCGATATTTAATAAAAAGTCGATATTGACTCGCATCAATGGCTATTTCATTTTATTTCCCTCACTTTTTATTTCTCCTTTCTTTATAAGCCCCTTGGGTCTTTGCAATTACTCACACAGTTTGTATTCCTTCCTTCTTTTATCATTTGTTTTGTACCAACAAATGCTCTTCCACAGCGCTTCCTGATCATGTGCACGTTTCTGTACAATCTCTGCGTGATCTGTAATTCATCTGTATTTCCGTGTGATCTGATAATGGGAATATTTGCGCGTCTGCACCTAGTTCTGAACGCGTTCTGCCATCTGTGTACCTGATGATGTGAGCAGATAACCGGCCTAACCTAGAAATCTGTCAGCAAAGTTGCATCATCTTTATTTGATGGAACATTCTCAGTAGGTTATTTTGTGGTAATTACTTGTAGTATCTTCAGTACTGTTTCTGACATGTGTCTCTTTAGAACGTACGCTTCATTTGTGTTCATTTTAGGGTTTTATTGCTGTGTCCAGGTTGCAGACTAGTCTCAGGATGCCTCAAGGGCAGAACACTGACAGAGCTATCTGTCTGCAGTCTGCTATCTGCAGTCTATACAGATACAGATAGTCTTATTCTTTGGTAAATCTCCACTGATATACCCTAGGGCCCCTCTGTTCGCACCGATCAGCCATAACATTAAAACCACCTGCCTAATATTGTGTAGGTCCCCCTTGTGCTGCCAAAACAGCTCTGACCTGCTGAGGCATGGACTCCACAAGACCTCTGAAGGTGTCCTGTGGTCTCTGGCACCAAGACGTTAGCAGCAGATCCTTTAAGTCCTGTAAGTTGCGAGGTGGGGCCTCTGTGGATCGGACTTGTTTTTCCAGCACATCCCACAGATGCTCGATCGGATTGAGATCTGGGGAATTTGGAGGCCAAGTCAACACCTGTTCCTCAAACCATTCCTGAACATTTTTTGCAGTGTGGCAGGGCGCATTATCCTGCTGAAAGAGGCCACTGCCATCAGGGAATACCGCTGCCATGAAGGGGTGTAGTTGGTCTGTAACAATGTTTAGGTAGGTGGTACGTGTCAAAGTAACATCCACATGAATGCCAGGACTCAAGGTTTCCAAGCAGAACATTGCCCAGAGCATCACACTGCCTCCGCCGGCTTGCCTTCTTCCCATAGTGCCTCCTGGTGCCATCTCTTCCCCAGGTAAATGATGCACCCGGCCGTCCACATGATGTATAAGAAAACGTGATTCATCAGACCAGGCCACCTTCTGCCATTGCTCCATTGGCCAGGTCTGATGCTCACGTACCCATTGAAGGCGCTTTCGGCGGTGGACAGGGGTCAGCATGGGCACTCTGGTCTGCGGCTACACAGCACTGTGTGTTCTGACACCTTTCTATCATAGCCAGCATTACCTTTTTCAGCAACTTGCGCTACAGTAGCTCTTCTGTGGGATCGGACCAGACGGGCTAGCCTTCGCTCCCCACGCGCATCAATGAGCCTTGGGCACCCACGACTCTGTTGCCGGTTCACCGGTTGTCTTTCCTTGGACCACTTTTGCTAGGTACTAACCACTGCATACCGAGAACACCCCACAAGACCTGACGTTTTGGAGATGCTTTGACACAGTCCTCTAGCCCTTGTCAAAGTCGCTCAGATCACACTTGCCCATTTTTCCTGCTTCCAACAGATTGACTTCAAGAACTGACTGTTCAGTGCTTCCCAATATATCCCACCCCTTGACAGGTGCCATTGTAATGAGATAATCAATGTTTTTCACTTCACCTGTCAGTGGTTTTAATGTTGTGGCTAATCAGTGTATAAGGTTGTCTATACTATTCTCTTCAGAGCAAACCTTCATAGATTGTTTCCTATGTGCGTGTGCTCTCCCTTGAATAAACTGATTTACTGAACACCTCAAACTGAGTGAAGACACTTGTTTTCCTCGACACACCAAATTAGTTTAGTCTCATCTAAATAAACTAAATCTAAACAAGTAAAATAGTGAGCTGGAGGAATTATGAAAGATAATCATGTTCGTGCAGTCGTGTGTTCTTTCAAGGACGAACGGCAAGAGTGGTACAACAGGATTATGCTTTGCAGAGACTGACGTCTTTGGTCACAGTGTTACGCAGTGCTCAAGGGACAAGGGAAACCGATCTCTGATTTAATAAAGCTGCTTTTGTTTACTTTCGCTTCAAGCCGTCACACCTAATCCAAGGGACGTTTGCTGCATTCCTGTTACCGCAGCAGATCTGCTGACACGTCAGGCTTTTGTTAACTGTGTCTTCCAAGGGTCGGTGTGACAACTGTGAAGTGAGGAAACACCTCCAACACAGCAGCTTTATTTAGATCCCAGAAGACAAAAGGTGGAATGTAGGAAGTTAGCAGGGTGCAAACTGCCTGTCCTCCATACCACGTTAGATTAGTTTAGATGGTGAGAAATTATTCTGAGGCTATGACGTGTTAGTGCAGACCCATGCCCACTAGCTCAGTTTTGAGGTAAAGCTATGGTGGTACTGCTTGTGCAGTGCCCTGTACTGACTAGAATAAGAGCAAATGCTTGAGGACAACACAAATTATGGGGTACTGGGATGCAGCCATCTTGTATTAAAAGAAGCAAAGTTAATCTGGTACTTTTCGAGGCAGAAGAAAAACACTCCTATACTGCCCCCCTGTGGACAAGAGTGGAACTATCAACTATCAAGCTCAAAACACGATGCATGCTGGGCCACAACACCAATATCAAAAGCGAAAGACAACGATACAGAAGAAAAAGGTTTTAAATTAATTTATTAAAAAAAAAGCATTTCTCCACTGAAGCAGAACAAACATCAATCGATTTTTCTTTACTATTGTTTGGAACGTGTACAATCTGAAAACAGACTCGCCAGGTTGCCAGAACAGAGTAAAATAATCAAGCAAAGGGTCTGCCAACACCACAAAGTCAACACAGCCAAGGATAACA